>JAHUTJ010058930.1:0-18203 GCA_036250325.1 Characodon lateralis | reverse complement strand
TTGTCAGAGTCAGTATATATCAGGGAAGACACAGGTGCTTGGCATTCCACAGATTGCACTACACTGCAGCAGCCACCAGGTGCATCTAATCTGCTGATTGCAGCCAGGGAGACAGGGTAGAGCAGACCTGCCAGAATCATAACAGATATGGGCAATAAAGTACTCCCATAGGGGGTAACTAATTTATAGTGGGGACATAGGAATGTAGAAAACTCCATTAGGTACCTGTGACTTCGTAACTAATTCCTTAAAAGGAACTTTCAGCAGTCAGGTTTGAAGTTCGTTATGGGTATAAAAAGCTTTACTACTGATTGTGAGACAGACCCACTCGGTGGAAACAGCCTAGCTTTGCTGACCTGAGCTCTCTCTTAGGTAATTTTTCTTTCTTTGTATCATTCTTTTTGTATTAAATTTTGCATTGGAAATCATTGGACTTATTATTTACCAAATTAAACTTGTGTTAATCTTAATTTCCTCTTCTCTGTTCTTTCTCACGACATTCGGACTGGGTGAGGTTGAGGCCACAAGGATATCAGTGATATAATTATTTTACCTCAACAAGAGGAATGTGGATCAGGAGCTGATTGGTTGGAGCGGAGACTGTGGTGGAGTAGTTAGACGGAGCTGGAAGTGGAGGTGAGTCTTCTAAGTTGAATTTTCGGCAAAACTCCATTTTCACCCACACGTCAGATTTACCAAAAAAAAAAAAAGATATATTTAACACTAAATTAAGGGGAAAATTGGTTGTTATATGAAATATGCACATTTTCAAAAACTGATCATTTCAACCGCTCTTTTGAAAGGCGCTTTGAAGGGAATGGATCCCGAAGATTTGTTTCCCTTCCAAGAGCCATAAGTCCCATCACTAGTCCTGAAGCAGCAAAACATATTTAGGACATCACACTACAACCATCATGTTTGACTTTGTATGATATTTATTTCTGAAGCGCTGTTTTAGAGTTATGCCACATGGGTTTTACAGCTTCACACCGAAGGTCCTGGGAATTATCAAGATATTTCACAAATGTGGATTAGGGCTTTGTTTTCTTTTTAGTCTACAGTGGTTTTGCTTTTGAACTCTTTTATGCATCCACTTTGCTGAGTGTCTTTCTCATTGTTGAATCATAAATACTGGTCTTAAGTGAGACAAGTAAGGTCTGCAGAGCCCAAAAGCCTTCCAAATAGCTTCATAACTCTTTTGGAAGTGATGAATGTCAATGACTTTTTTCAGATCAGTTCTTGAATTCCTTTAGATCTGGGCATGATATGTTGCTTTTTGAGAACATGTTGCCAATTTTTCTGTTATTAAGTTAGGTTTTTAATTAAAGTGATTTCTGGATTTTATAGATCATGCAGTAATCAGGCCTGTTTGGCTTGCAAAATGCTATTTAAAAGTGTAATCAGTTTAATAAATTCATTCATTCATCTTCTATACTGCTTATTCCATAGTGGATCATGGGGGAGCTGGTGCCTATCTGCAGGAGTCTACAGGCGAGATGCAAGGTACACCCTGGACAGGTCGCCAGCCCATCGCAGGACAACACAGTGACATACAGGACAAACAACCATGCACACCTAAGAGAGACCAATTTACCTAACAGTCATGTTTTTGGACTGTGAGAGGAAGCCGGAGTACCTGGAGAGAACCCACGCATGCACGGGGAGTAAATGCAAGCTCTATGCAGAAAGACCACAGGGCCAGGAGTCAAACCCAGGACTTTCTTGCTGCAAGGCAACAGTGCTACCAACTGTGCCACCGTGCAGTCCTAGTTTAATAAATCATATCATTGAAATTGTTTACCTTTGTCCTTCAGTTTGATTGTATGAAATACGTTAGTGTGACAAAAAGGCACAGACAGAACAAAGCTATAAAAGGAAGATTCTTCTTCACAGCATTGTACTTACTGAGCCACACATTTTAAGGATGATGTTGATTCGATGACCTGACTAATATCACTTTTAATCATGTTAACAACCATAAAGCACACTGAATCAGTTTGTTTATGCTTCTATAAATATTTTTTTTACTCGCTTTAACATTCAGGGTACCATACCCTTCCTCTAGTCCAATTACAGTACCATTGCTTTATAGTGTGTTTGCTGCACAATGCGAAAACTAAACCTGTTGTTTGAGAGTTAGTTCTTGAAACTTAGTTCTGATTAGCTTATGTTAAAAACACCTAGGATTACAGTATCTGAGCCTAATGAACTAGATTGAAATGTAAATGGGACTCACTTGAAAGTAGCTGTTTAATGTTAAGTTTGTTTGTACTTCTGCTGTAACAAGGACAATGAACACCTTGTTTGAAGACAGCAAGTTGGAAAGTTGAGCTCACATGCTGTGGGACACACATTTTCTTTTCAGCTCTGCTAAAATCTCTATCTTAATATTGGAATTCAAATTCTTTTAAACCCTCAAAAAATTTATCAATATTTAATTCTGGCAAAACAAAATAGACAGATGTTGAATGTGTTAAAGAGCAGTTCCTTTAAACATTTTAAAAGACTCAGTACAACCCTTCACTTTTTCTAATATTCTGAACAGGACTTTTATCAGTAGCTTTGAAGTCATAATTCCATGATAAAGTGGAGGTGGAATCTAATCCGACCCCACCTTGAACAATGTAATGTCATATAAAGGCCTTTCACAGTACATTAGTCTTGAACCATCTATCAGTGGATTTGATAACCACCCACCTGACTGTAAAGGTTTTTATGGAAATGAATTTTGTCCACATGCAAAGTTTTGCAGAACATCTTAGATGTTGAGGAGTTATTGTGTGAAGAGCAAAGCTAAAAGGCAGCACCACACATGACGGAGGTTCTGCTCACCAGCTCAGAGAATCATATAAATCTTCAGTGGATTAAATGGCCAAGTTAATTATATCATATAATATTTTGGATGAATGTATTACTCAGTTATAATTTTTTGAAGGGTGTGGAAGATGGTAGACCTGCTCAAAAACAACAGTTTGTTTGACTAAAAATAATAACTACAGACATGAAAGAGTTTGTATCTTGTGAAGTGAGGTTCTGTGAAGTTATCAGTATTTGCTTCTTTCCCTGTAGTAAAACGATGTCGTATCACTGAGCTTGCTAGAAAGTAAATAATACCTCAGAGCAGTAGACAGACTACACCATCTGTTTTAGTTGACTTTAGCAATCAGCAACAAGGCTCATATCATTGGGATACAACGCTGTATTGCATAACAGTCTAAAAGAGACAATTTTTTTCATTTGTGGCTATTTTGTTGAGTCGAAAAATTTCCATGTTACTTTGTGGGGTTAATGTTAGTTGAGCCTACCAACTTTATTCTCGGTGCCCTCTCATTTTTTTTTTGTGTATATCTGTGGGAAAGTTACAGTGCCACACAGAGGCCGAGCGTAATTACGACAGGGTTGTGGTCAGAGATACACTGAGATATTGACTGGTGACTGGAATGGGATGATTTTCATCTTGAACAGTCTTGACTAGGTGACCAGCACTTAAAGGTTGTGCTAACAATCTTAAGTGTTGATGATGTTACTGAGGCATGAAGACTCAAAGTTATTTTTAGTTTCAATGGGGTGTTTCAAGTTGAAGTCAGAGGAAGCTTAGAGTTGAAAGAAGCTATTTAAAAGGACACTTTACATGCTGTGATGTTTCAAGACTTGTCTGTGGTTGATTCAAGCAACGAGAGGGTGAGAGCAAAAGTTTTTGCAGATAACAGGAAGGCTGAATGGAACATGGGGACATTTTTCTTTATTATACTTTTGAGCTTTAAACCTTTCTGTAAAGAAACATGTATGGTATTGTCATTTTTATGTTTGTCTGATTCTCTGTTCATCCTGAAGGAATTGGAAATACTCCTGTGTGTTTTTAAAAGTAGAATAAATGTTTATACATTTCAAACTGTGTTTTGAATCTTTGTACAGTTTAGAGTAATACATTCCAGAGTAATCAAGAAACTGTGAAATAACTCATTAGTTTTGTGCAGATATGAAGCTACAAAGCAAATAACAAGAAACAGATTTTCACCTGGCTTACAAATAATTTATGTTTTGTTTGTTACCTTTGGCTCTTTTTCATTAGTACCTGCTCGGCTCAGCTCAGCTCGGGTGTACTCGACTCTACACGGTTTGGGTTATTTTCCATTACAACTGAGTACCACCTCAATGTGTTAGGGGTTGTCATAGTAAGGCAGCCCAAAAAGTAACGCAATGTGATTTGTATGTGACACAAATACTACCCAACGATGGAGGGCATGAAAGCAATGATAAATTGCTGCTTAGTCTATAGCTTTTTGTCAGACTCAAAGTAAAAGAAGACAAAAAGGAGGCTGCAATGCAAAACCCTCTAGAAAAGTACAAGACAGTGTGAGAAGCCATAGAGCGGTATCAAACTGAAGGATATGAGCTAGAGGAAGTGTGAGAGTAAGCTAATGCTACCTTGCTAAAGTGGTCATGCACACAATAAAACCAGCATGCAATGATTTAATAGTCGTTAGGTATTATAATAGGTATGCTGTGTGTCTGTTTCAGATGACTCTCGAGCTGAAAAATTATCACTGCAGACTGTTGGTCTGGCCGCTTAGCCGAGCCTCCCAGTGGTGGGATGTTATTGTTCCCGCACAGTGGTTGCAGAACTTCCAGATGTCTAAACAAATGTTTATCTTCCTGTGCAACAAACTGCATCCAGCTCTGGAGCGACTTTCAGTGAAAATGTGCTCTTAAACAAGAGAGTGGCCATTGCACTGTGGAAGCAAGCTACCAGCTCAGAGTACAGGAGTATTTAGACATCTTTTTGGAGTTAGCATCACAACTTTGTGCAGCAGTTTGGTGCTGCTGCAGATATAAAAATATTTATGTTGCTTTCCCAGCCCTAAACCTAAGCATGTATCATTGTAACACATTATGAATTTTGCCACTAAACCTTTGTGTCTTATAAAAATGTCCATACCATTGTTTTGTACATATGACAAAAACTTTATAATAAACAGAATGCCAAAATAAACTAAGAATTATCCTACGGTTAGATAAATCCCTTTTGATTTGGAAAGATTTGGCCAACAGAATTATGAACCATGAAGCAGTTAAAACAAATGAAATCCCATTAAACACTAGCCCAGTATCAGGAAATACAGATGCTAGTATGGCAAAGAATAAATTGGTATATAAGTGCAATCAATAGAGTATGGTTTCTTCTCCAATGGCACATCCAATAATAGAACCGTTTGTGAGATGATCTCACCCAGCAAGAAAATAACCCATTTAGGTTACCTTTCCTTAAAAATTAGCCATTAATGCATAAAAAATTAAACAACAAATGCTTGTGTTGTACTTTTCGCTCCTACCAATGTATGCCTAGATGAAAAAGTAATTCATGATGCATGCACATAAGTGACTTTTCTATTACTGATGGCAGCAAAACACAAACTAATTAAAATAAGCAAAATAGGACGCTATCCTACAATTTGTACGGGGGCAGAAGCAGCCCAGCTTGGAAGGTCCAAATTACAAGAGGTGAAAGACTACCTCATGCATGTGGAAAGAGATTCTGGTTATTTCAAAAAAAGCTTACCACTGATGGGATGAGTAACATAAAATGCACTTTAAGTCACAAAGCACCCACCATCATCCATGATGGAATCTAGTAATGTATTGGCTGAGTCAAACTATCTCTCCCATTGCAGTAAGACGCTCCAGTAATCCAACCAGTGATGCCACCACCTAGCCATTCAGTTACTGATAATCTTCTGATGTTGCACTTTCAGCTCAACACGCCTCACTTGGAACCCTGGCTAAGTAAGTACTAAAAAAGGAGCTTGTACCAAGTAACCGTTTCTAATGGAAAACCCTAAAAAACAAGTAGAGGTGAGTCAATATGCGCTACTCTGTCGACAATTGTTTTTTGGGGGGATTATTTTTACCTAACATTTTGCCACACAAACAATTTAAAAAGTGGTGGATGCTTCTTTAATGCTTTTAGAACCTAGTGTTGTCAGACAGCCATTTAACTTTGTCAACACTCAAAAACAACTTCCTTTTTTTCTTTAAAATAAAAGTCTTGTAAATATTGTGTTTTTAATTGCAAGTTCTTGTTACATCCCTACTAATCAGTGTTTAAAATGTTTTTTACACACATTTTATGTCATAGAAGCTACTTAGACAAAAGTGCTCTGAGCTATTTTTAACTGTAAAATAGGCCACAACTTTTATTATACAGCAGCAGCATATTGATGATAAAAGTAACAAATTAAGATGCAAATATCTATCTAAGCATTTCTTAACTGCAGCATTACTAACTGGCAGTTTTTTTCCATATACTTAAATGTTTGATTCAATAATGGCTTTAAATGGTGCAATCTTACACTTATTCGATGTGACAAACTAATAGCTCATGTTTATTTCTGCTTCACCCTAACTTTAGCATGTTTGACATCATAAGCTGAAAGTAACACTGTCAATGATGTGAATTAAAGCACAACAGAGAGGAGCATTTTATTCCAGCTAGAAAGGCAATCTTAAAGGTTGACCCCTGTGAAAATAAAAGCAAAAAATCGTGGGCTGTTTGTCTTACTAATGTCATTCATTTTACTTTTAAAACAGGTGCATTTTGGAAAATGTGCTCTTGAACTGAACCTGCCTTGCATTAATGGAAGCTGTGCTGCTGGAGTTGGAAGGCTGCAGCCCTCCAGGGATCTTTGATAAAAAGCCATTAGTCTCCTGTGGGCAGAACCTGCTACTTTACAGTATGTAATGGACTTAACATGGCGATTGTGCAGCATTGTGTTCCGTATTTTATTCACTGCACAGGGATTAATCCCTAAAGGCTGATAGATGCTAAATGAATATTTATTACCCTAAAAAATGAGGTGAATTCCATAGCTTTGCACTGTACCCACAGCCTGCTAGTTCAGCTTGGTGTGTTTCAGTGTGCAAGGAATTGTGATTAAGTGCCTTCAAACAACTCGACATAATCAAACCCTTACATAGCCAGAGTCCTTCAATGCAACAAGCATTTATAGATTTTTCCAAGTGGTAAAATGACCTCCATACAAGCCCACATTTACTGAGTGAGCTGCTTTGTTCACTTGGTTTGCTCTGAGCAACCACCCACTTTGAGACATGGTAGGTTTATATCGCTCATTTAAGTCTTTCTTCCCCCATCTGCAGAAGATACAGGATTCCAGGAGATGTTGTTTAATCCGTCACATACTCTTCCATTAGGGGCACTACCTCATTATTAGGAATGAACAGCCAAACACCTTTCAGTCTCTTTCAGTTATTGTTCTATAAGTACTAGCATGGTGAGGGGTGGTATAATAGAACGATAGATGACTAAGTGAATTCATTCTCTGGCATTCTCAAACAGTAAGCACTACAGACATATAAACCCAAACAACTTCTTTTTAAAACACACTAGAAATTTTTTGTAACACAGTACTCCCATTTTACAGTTAACATAGATGAACTGCTAAAACTCTCTAACTAAACTAGTAACTTTAAACTAAACTACAAAGCAAAATACAGCCAGAAAGGAAAATAAGCAATTAATGGGTGGATGTATCAGAACCAAGATGAGTTAACTGAAAGACCAGATGAAGTTGGGGACTTAGTTGGGAGATTTAATGAGGCTAAACAGAAGAAAAACAGTTGGATGTGGCTTACATGTACCCTATGTGTGTGTGTTTGTGTTATACATGTATCATTGTGTTTATCAATTCCTGATGGGACACCAATAGTGTATGGACATTCACCATTGTGTGGACATTTTGCATGGACCACAGAAGGGGGAACAGTTATGTGGGTTAATGGTTAGGGTTAGGACAAAGGTATTAATTGAGTTTAGGTTAGGTATAGGGTAAGGTATATACTGGTAAGGGTTAGGTTCAGTGTAAGAGTCAGGGTTAGGCTATAGCAATTTATGGAAATCAACGGGAGGTCCCTATAAGCATATAAAAACACTACATGTGTGGGTGTGCATGTTTGTGTGTGTGAATGTCTGTGTGTGTGAGTTTTTGTGGGTGTCTGTGAAGCTAGGCTAATTAGCAGGGAAGATAGCGGGCGAAGCGACAGGATGGCACACTCAAGATGCAAAATGGTTACGTCTCCCCCAAAGACTGTGACTTGCATGAAAAACCAGACAACAAAGAGATGATCTTGTGAGACCTCACAAGTGCTGGAATACAGGTACAGTTGTGTGAGTGTGGCGCTATGGCAGTCAGCACGCCAAACAGCATGCCAAATGGAGCAAGATGTACAATAAATGAGGAGGCAGCAGTCCCAACAAACGGGAAGGGTGATATGTTGCTGGAAGCTATGCATTCGTGTGTTGCTGCTATTAGTCTCAACCGGACTAAGGAATTTAACACAATCATGTAAAGCGAAAGAAACAACTTGTGGCACCTGGCTCAGTAGTTCAAACAATTTTGCACAAAAAGACAAAGAAAAGACAATAAAACTAGAAAAGCACTCACAGAGTGCAAACTTCCCCACAGGGTGAGGAACCGATGTGGAAATAAGTAATGGGAACACTGGCTCCTTTTGAGAACTGGTTCTTTTGGCTCAACTCATTTTCAAGAGACAGCTCTCTTGGCTCTCGAACAGCTGTCTTTTTTTTTCTTTTTTTTTTATAATGTGTCCTGATGCTGTATTTCAGGCATACCACATAGAGCAGATGGTTGCCCACATGTGCCAGGGCAGGTTTGCTCTACAAAAAGGGTATCTCAAGACAGTATGCGTGATTAATTTTATTAATTCCGGAGTCAATACACTATTATAACCTGTGTTTGTATGACCTTTAACCATTTGAGAAATTGTGTATTGGTGCATGTGTGTGTGTGTGTGTGTGTGAGTGAGTGAGTGTGTGAGCTATAATATGTGTAGAAATAGGTGTGTTTGTGTTGAGTGGGTGTGTGTGAGTGCGAGTTTATCACCTGGAAGTCTACATTTGTAAGTGAGGCAAGAATGGTAGAAGTACTGCAATCCTGCAAAAAACAGGCATGCAATCCACAGCACCCACAGAACAACAAAGGGCGAACAGACCTGGTTTTGCAAGGTAGCAACAGTCTTAGGCAGCCAGAAATTAACCCTAACCCCATGTCAGCCATACACCCAGCACAGAAGTAGGTCACCAACCATGCATAGGAGAAGCAGCCCCAAGGTCAAAAAGGCACACATTGAGACGCAGGGCACCAGGCACCCCTCATGCAGCCACACCACCACCCCCAGCAGCAAGATCGCCTGGCACCAATTAGGGCCCTCAACATGTTGGTCAGGCACCAGCTCACCACAGCAATTTAAACCCTGAGCGACCACGGGAAAAGATCCATGTAGTATTTCACTCTGGGCGGCTAGTCCCCAAGAGGTCTGGAGGAAGGGATACCAACCAGCCGGAGCCACCCACAACCAGCCCAACACACCTCCACATAGGACCCATATGCCACCAGGCAGGGGCCCACCCGGAGACCAAGCCTCGGACATGCTCGCACCAGACAGAAGTGGAAGCAGGCCGGACAAGAGAACACAGCGGTCCATGGCTCAGCCCTCAATGCCAGCACCCCAACCCCACTGCTGACACCTCCATGCTAGACCCACCGCCATCCCACGATAGCACCCAAATGCCCAGTTTGCCTGGAGACAGCACCACCCTGGCACCAGCATCCCTATACCCCACCACCCTCGGTGCTAAGGAGGTAATGCCCATACCCCCATGTCACCTGGTGAGACCAAACCAGTTCAAAGTTATTCTGTTGTTTTTTGTTTTTTTTTTCAAGCGGACAGTCTCTCTATAGAAACAAAGTCTAATAACATATTTTTTAAAATGCATTGTATTTAAACCCCTTTTTATTGTTTCAGTTCTTGAGTATTGTTGTTTTTTTGTTTTTTTTTTGCAATGTTAAAAATTGCCAGAAGGATTTGGCTATTATTTTATTTCTAAATCTACTTTTGGGATGTCAAAAGAACGCTAAGTGAGTGGCAGATTGGAACTGTTTACTCTAGGTATGTTGATAAGTCATCTCACACTTTTAGCCATATACGGGCAGTTTGGACATGTGTTGATAAGTGAAAACCAATTCAAAACATCCTTTTTCCTGTGTAGTGTGTTCTATGAAAGATTTGTATTGTATCGGCTAAGGGTGTGCATTTTGTATTATTCTAAAAGCATTCATGCAAATTTTACTCCAGTAGTCAATATCTGTACCCAGTGGCGCATCTAGAAAATTTTGCATGGCAAAGGAGGTACAAAAGGTTTAGGTCTGGCAATGCACGACCTCTTCATTGAAGTTCATTGATCTAAAAAAAATATATAGTGACAATTAGAGTGATCTAATACAGTTTTCACTGTATTTCTGTGCTTAGGGTTTGCTTTGATTATAACAAAAATTATAACATAAATTGACTACATCTATTAAGCCTGGACTATCTAACTTCATAACACACCTGTAGACTTGAGCAAATATATTATTCACTGAAACATCTAATTTTTCTGAACTGGAATTTATACCGAGAATAAATCCATACCAGATGGTCCAGCTGGATAGGCTGGATTCCCTGACTCTGAGCCTTCCTTCTCACCTTCATCTGTTTCCTCTGTCTTCTTTGTCTCTCTCTGACTGAAATCTACCCATCTTCACTGCTTAGACTAACACCATTTTTCTCATCTTCACTAAGTTCTTCACATGTTGCACTTTCAGTGGCCTCCTTCACCTGTAACCATCCTGGTTTCTCTATCATTCTTCCTTCCTTAAATCTCATGGCCTCATTAATGAGAGATTTAATCCTGGATTTACTTTAAATGGCTGTTCTTTTCATTTGTGGACATTTAAGACATTGAAACTGGTCACTGATGATCCTAAAAAAAAGAAGTTGTAAAGTTTTAGATGTAGGATTCCAATGTTTTGCTGACAACTGCTGTCAGGTTTAGATGCCCATAGATGTTTGAGACAAAAGAATCTAAGCTTTAAAGCCAAGTCTGGAGTGTTTTAATTGGGATCATAGAGAAAGACATCGTTTTTTTTTTAGGGAGGGTCATCATTTTAATTGCAAAGACTTGTCCCATGAGTGACATAGGGAGAGTTCTCCATGTGTCAGGTTGTCTTCTGATAATTTGAGTAACGGGGTATAGTTTAATTGTGTCAGCTCATTCAGCCTGTTAGGAATATTGATGCCCAGGTAGCTGATGTTTCCAATCTGTAAATGAATGGTTGGAGAAAATTACATATTTGAGGAGATAGGGAGGGTCTTTTGAGATAGGAAGGGTCCTTGACTTCTTCCAATAATAGAGTAATCTGAAATGTTCGAGAACTTATTATTTAGGGTTATTGTCTCTCTTAGGGGTTTGCATTTTCCTGAAAGAGCAACACATCATCAGCATATAAACACATTTTGTGGATTCTATTAGCTGTTTGAAGTCCATAAATAGTTTTGCTTTGATGAACTGCAGCTACTAGTGGTTAAATGAATATAGCAAACAGTGAGTGGGAGAGTGGACAGCCCTATCTGGTGCCTCACGCATTTATTTTTATACAAACATTAGGTGAGTATATAGTAGTTTGATCCATCACTAAAAAGTAAATCCACATCCAAATTTATGTAAGGTAGCAATTAGGAAATTTTCAATTGACCTTGTCAAAAGCCTTCTCTGCATCTAATGAAACAATTAAACTGCTTTTATTCTGAATGTAATAATAGTCTATTAGACTGATGAGTCTTCTCGTATTATTTGTTGCATACTGATTTTTAATAAATCCAGTCTTATCAGGGTTATCTTTTTAAGCCTTGTGGCCAACATCTTGCAGATTTTTTTAAGATCTGCATTTATAAGTGAAATTGGACAGTAGCTAGATGGAAGTGTGGGATTTTTATCCAGTTTCAGGATACGATTTATGTTAGTATAATTAATGTTTGAAGAGAGTATCTTGGTTTTCTAAATTTCTGTGATCACTGGTTGGAAGGTGGGGGTCAGCAGTGGCCAGAACTCTTTGTAGAATTCTACAGAGAAGACATCAGGTCCTGGAGCTTTGCCATTAGGCATACTCTTTACTGCTTCATAGAGTTCATTTGCTGCTAAATTTAACTCCAGGGCCTTTTTCTGTTCCTCATTTAATTTAGGAAGACTGATCTTTTTTCATATTCCCCTATGTCAGAGTTGGAAGGATCAATATTATTTGAGTATATTTTTTGTATAATTGTCTAAAAATTTGATCAATTTCTTTAGGATCATTAGTTGGCATATTGTTACTGTCAGTTATTGTTAAAATTGTTACTTGTTCTTTTTTCTTTTTCGATTGACTCGCAGGACTTTTGCTAGATTTAATGCAATGATCAAAGTTCTCTACCCGTAATCTCTGTATTTGGAATTGTGTTCTTGCCCCTATTATTTTATTAAGTTCCAATTGTAGCTTTCTTATGTCTTTTCACACATTTTCTTCTTTGGATGTAGCATAAGTAATATCTAAGTATTTTATTTTTTGTTTTAGTCCCATTTCAGATGCTATTTCTAATTTTATTGTATCTATATGATGAATAAGAAATTATGTTCTCGCTCATGACAACTTTTGCAGCCTCCCAGAGGACACCAGAAGAGAAAATAGGTTGATCATTTATTTTTTTTAAATCTGTCCACTGTCCACTGAAATCTTCATCTTTAAGTAATGAAGTATTAAACCTCCAACGTTTTACAGGTTGATGTTTTTTCCATTACCATCATAGTTACTGCTGTGTGGTTGCTTAAGGAAATGAGATGAATTTTGCCTCACAGACCTCCCTCATAACAGAGATGCCGAATTTCTATATGATTGTCTATAACATGTCTATACGAGAGTAAGAGTGGTGAATCGGTGAAAAAAAAAAGTCAATTCCTCATCTGATGGGTGACATGAGTACCAGGCATCACACAAACCAAAATATTTCATACACTGCTTTAGTGTATTAACTGACTGCAAGTTACGAAGTGCAGATGATCTGCTGAGCTTCTGTAACTCTGTGTTCAGAGTGAGATTCAAATCTTTTCCCACTACAAGTGCTGTATCACTCTGAGTTAAAAGGGCAGGAAGAGACTGTGATAAAAGTTTTAGTCATCCACTTTTGGACCTTATACATTAGCTATAAACCAGTCTTTGTTGTTTATATTTATGTTAATAATTAAACATCTCCCTTCTGGAGCAAGTATGCCGTCTTTGCATGTAAACTGTATCCTTCTATTAATTAACGTAGCAAGTCCTCTTAGCTTTGAGTTATAGTTAGCTAAAGGATTTTTTAAAGAAATAGTGGTGAACTTAGTGTATTCGGCTCAGATTTGGATATGTGGGTTCCCTCATGTAAGACAATATCAAAGTTTTTGTATTTGTTCTACGATCTTATGCTTTTTAAATTATTTCCAATTCCAGACACATTCCAAGTGACAAATCGTATTAAGTTTATATCCCTAAGTATAAGGTCTAAACTAAGTATGTGTTGTAAGCATCTTCTTTTATGTGTGTGTTTGTGTCTGTGTGAAAAATGAAAGAAAACAGAAACTTGGGGTTGGAGAGATGCACACATCAAAATCAGTCACAATAAGTTGCACTTTTACACATTTTGATGAAGTCTTCAAATTTTGCTACAGTGGGTCTCGGCTGGCGCTTGTCAGGCTGTTCGCTCCCAGACAATGGATGTGGTGGAATGGGATGGTCTTTGTGATGTTGCTCGGGCTTCTGAGCATGGTGGCCTCTGGATCATCTTCTGTGCACTCAGGAATGCTGGAAAAAACAAGATTTTCCCCAAGGCTCCTCGCCTGGACATCCAGAAGGATAGAGTTTCCTTCATCCGTCTACTGTTACTGGAGAGCTGAATCATCCGTTCAGTTAAGTTTTAGAATACGTCCCTTCAACATGCTGTTGTTGGTGATTAGAGAACTTTATTTACAAATATTTATTCCTTTGGCACTCAGACCCCGGACGAAGACACGAATGCTGAGAATGACTTGAGCTTGAATGAACAACTAATCAATAGAATTAGGGATGTCTTCCGCCTGGGATCCGACTGCTGGTGGAGTGGAGGCTTGAGGAGGTAGGGAAATCGGGAGGAGCTAGGAAGCCAGATGGTGGAGGTGGGGAGGAGGAGGGTCGCAGCTCAGCTTGAAGAGCGAGGAAGTCCGTGAGTGAAGATCTTTAAAACGGAGCCTTGGACGGTGATGCTGAAGAGGAAATGCAGACTCGATGCTGAGTGGCTGGAGCAGGGACGCATGGTGGAGTCATTGGATGGCGTAGAGGAGGGTGTGAGTCTTCCAGATTGAATTTTCGTCAAAACTACAATATTTGTGGCTTGAATTAATTTATTGCCCACAATAACGGAAATATACACTACCGGTCAAATGTTTTAGAACCCCTTTCTCATTTAATGGTTTTCTTTATGTTTATGACTATTTATATTGTACGTAGATTCTCACTGAATGCATCAAAACTGTGAATGAACACGTGCATTTATGTGGCAAACAAAAAAATGTAAAAGAACTTTAAATATGTTTTATATTTTAGATTCCTTACAGTAACCGCCCTTTGCTGTGATCACTGAAATATTAACCTTTGGCTGTCTCTCAGCGAACCTCTGGGAGGTTCTTTAAAGACTCTTTGAAAAACTATTTCAGGTGATCACCTCATGAAGCTCATGGAGGGAATGCTAAGAGAGCAAAGCAGTCATCAAAGCCAAGAGTGGCTATTTGGAAACAGCAGCTCAGCCGATATCCCCTTCCAGGAAGGTGCCACAGCTAAACACAGAGCCAGGTCAGATATAGCTTCTGGGAGAGAAAAAATAGAAAGAGAACATAAAGTTAATAGCTGAAATAAAGAAAAAAGCAAATAATGCAAAATTGGAGAGTAGTTTGAGAATGTAGCAGAGAGAGTGAACGTGGTCATTATGTCCACCAGCAGCCTAAGCCTATAGCAGCATAACTACAAAGATAGCTCAGGATAACCTGAGCCACTCTAACTATAAGTTTTATCAAAAAGGAACGTTTTAAGCCTAGCCTTAAAAGTAGACAGGCTGTCTGCCTCATGGACTAAAACTGGGAGCTGGTTCCACAGGAGAAGAGCTTGATAACTAAAGGCTCTGCCTCCCATTCTAGGAACCACCAGTAAACCTGCAGTCTGAGAGCAAAGTGCTCTATTATGAATTTGTAGATATCCTGATAGTAAAGAATTACAATAGTCTAGCCTTGAAGCAATTAATGCATGGACTATTTTTTCTTCCTGGAGAATCTCCTGTCCAGATTCTCCCCTGCATGAACTCAGACAATCAGACATACACGATTAGCCTTAGCTTTCAGTTTTTTTGCTGGATACACAAAAAGCTGACCTATCCAGATTCTGAATGCTTCTTTTCATTTTAGTAAGAATTGTGTCTTAATCTTTTAAAATTTATTTCAGAATGCAAAATGTGAAGGACAGCTAACCCTACTAAAAATATAAATAACAAGAGATTAAAATCTGTTAATGTTGAAGTACCGAATAAATAAAAAAACAAAGTTGTTTTGTTTTTGTAATGTCAACGTTAATACCTGTTTATCTCATGTCTTCATATTGTCACTTCACTAATATGTTGCACTTTTTAGGTTTTGGAGGGTTTCTATCTCCTCACTTTGAGCTGGAGATTTTGTTTTATAATATTGGGAAACCATTTTTTAAATCCCCATTAAAACTGTTGTTCTCAATTCTAATGTATTTCTAGGAGTAGTTCTGCGGCACCACACTTTTTACTTCAACTTGAATAATATTATTTTCAAGGAATAGGAATGCAGAAATGCTATTGATTACAATTTCTGGCAACTCTACCCACCTCAAGTTACTTCACTGAATGATGAACAAACTTGTTTTAACCAAAAATGATAGACACAGACACACTTGTCCCTTATTTTCTATCTGCTGACGTTTTGCCATTTGGAGGTCATGTGAATATATATATATATAGTAAACATTAGATATAGTCACTGGTAGTACTTTGAACTGTTCTATCATGTGTACATTACCTACTGTAAGTGTTGGTATCCAACACTTACAGTAGATTATGTTGTGGAAAACTGAGATTTGGATTTGTGTGTAATGATGTTATTTATTTTTACTCATTTTTTATTTTATTAACTATAATACCTTGTAATACTGAGTACCATAATCTTCTCCTAATTTTATATTTTGTCTTTATGAATACATCAATTTCGCAAATTAAATCAGAATAAACAGTACTACTCAAGTAGTGAACACTTAAGTTGCCTTTTTACCTGTTACTTTTTCTCTTATTTGTGTAATTTTGTGGATGACTGCTTTTTATTTATAATATAGTAAAATATATATTGTAGTATTGCTACTCTTACTTGATTACAATTGTTGGATAGTCTACCCACCTCTGTACATTGCTCATAAAAGGTCTAGTGTTGCCTAAAGCAAGCCTGTGATTCTTAACCACAGCTAACTTGTTGGCTCTCGAGTGTCTAGTCATCTATTTATCAGCTTCAAAACGATTAGTCAACAGAGACTAGCGGTATCTTCTTCTGTCATTCTGAAAATTCTCTAATAAGGCGACCACACTTATTTGGCATTCAGATGTAATTTAAAATGCTTGACTTGCATGCCAAATGTTCAGTACTTCAAAGAAAAAAATAAGCAGCCATTGTCTTCGGGAACAAGAGACCCAATTATTTGAGACAATGGCTATAAATTTACTAAACATTTAGAAGCAAATTATCGGCAGAGGAGGTTTGAATCTAAAATGGACTAAAATAAAAGACTTTTGATATATCAAAACTATAAAGCATATCCATCAGATAAATATCCAGCATAGTAGTATCCTTTAAAAAATGTTAATGAACTACACAAGCCATTTATGGAAAGACAGCAAACATTTTATAGGAGTTAGCCCTGACCAAATGAAGAAAAAATTTAACTTTTTGACCTACAGTCAAAATGTTATTAACACTCCATTCCCATGGTAAAACATGGTGGTAGCAGTATCATAATGTGCAATGCTTTTCTTCAGCACGAACAGAATTTCAGAATTGATTGGAAAATGGACAGTCCCAAAAGACAACCTGGTAAAGGCAGCAAAATGTTTTATGGAAAACAAGTTAATGTGTCAAAAGGACCAGTTAAAAACCATACTCGAAAATTGATGTTCATAGCATCTCAGTAATCTGACTGAGTGTGAGTTATTTTACACAGAATGGACAAAAAATGCTGTGAATTTTGGATCTTCACAGTACTCAGGGTGCCTCAATTGATATGTGCGACTTTTTCGATTTTTATTTGAAAAAGAAATTTAAATCCACATATGCTTCATCTGCAACTTCAACATTCTGCACTACTTTTTGTTGGCCTATCACATAAAATGTCAGCAGGATCAGTTTAAGTTTGTGGTTGTAGCATGACAAAACATGATAAAGCTGAAGGTATAAACATACCTGTGTAAGGCACTGGACAAAGAGCCTCTCAGGTTAACAGGGTATGCTATTTTACAACAAGGTAGTTGCTCCTTCCCCTCACTGCTGGGTCCAGCGCAATGGCTCCCAGACAAGGTTGATCCGGACAAAACAATTTATCACCATTTAATTTCTTGCAATTTGTTCTCAACTTAGCATAGCAGAAGTGCAGAAAGGTTGAATTTAGTCTCTGCAGGTGTTGCAGAAATGTCTTTATGTTCTTTTTGTGCATATTTTTCAAACCGCCCAGTTTTCACGATCATCTGTTACGTTTTTCCAACTATTATGTCACAGTATTTGCTGCTGAACAGCTAAATACAGTCATGGACTTCCAGCTGATCAGTTTTGCGTATCCGCCATATTTATTAATGCTACAGTGACAGCAAACCTTATTTTAGACATAAATTTATTGTGTGTTGGTACGACTTCCTTACTATTGTTTTGATAGCAGTAGCATCGTGTCTTCTACTTATGTTAGTGCTGTGTGTTCGCTTTTAGCTCCTTGAGGACAGAACCGTACTGCATGTTTTAAATAGTTTCATTAGATAAGCAGTATTGCAGTATTGTGTCCTTGTTGGGGGTGGCCCTGTGGGGAGGTTCTTGTTGGGGTTCATTGGGGGTGGGAGACTCATGGGGTTGGGATCAGAGCTCGTTGGGGGGTCGGGACTGCTCCGTCCTGGGGCGGCTCCGGTTGGCGGGTTGCTTTGGGCCATGTGGACCCCTCTTTTGTACATAGCCCCCTCTCCGGAGGTGGATGGGGGTTGTTGGGGAC
>JAHUTJ010058929.1:0-18209 GCA_036250325.1 Characodon lateralis | reverse complement strand
ACCAGACCCCCTCCGGCCCTTGGCTGCGTCTAGAAATCCTGTCCATAAAAGTTATGAACAGGACCGGTGACAAAGGGCAGCCCTGCCGGAGTCCAACATGCATCGGGAACAGGTCCAACTTAGTGCCGGCAATGCGGACCAAACTCCTGCTCCGCTCGTACAGGGACCGGATGGCCCCTAATAAAGGGCCCCCAATTTCATACTCCTGGAGCACCCCCCATCACGAGGGACACAGTCAAATGCCTTCTCTAGGTCCACAAAACACATGTGGAACGGTTGGCCAAACTCCCATGAACCCTCGAGTACCCTGTAGAGGGTATAGAGCTGGTCCGGTGTTCCATTGCCGGGACAAAAACCACACTGCTCCTCCTGAAGCAAAGGTTCAACTATCGGCCGGACTCTCCTCTCCAATACCCTGGCGTAGGCCTTATCAGGGAGGCTGAGGAGTGTGATCCCCCTGTAGTTGAAACACACCCTCCGATCCCCCTTCTTATGAAGGGGGACTCTAGGTGACGGGTCAGACAAAGAGCAGTTCAAGAATCCTTCATGAGGACTAAAATATAGAGGCACGTGACGTCGCCTGGTACGGCGGAGCCAGGGACCCACCCTGGAGCCAGGCCTCGGGTCGGGACTCGCCAGAGAGCACCGGGCGGCCGGGTTGCTCCTCGTGGGACCCGGCTGGGCCAAGCCCGAACAAGAGACGCGAGGCCATCCCCCAGTGGGCCCACCACCCTTATGAAGGGGGACCACCCTTCACAAGGGTGGTGGGCCCCACTGGGGCCCTTCATAAGGGGGACCACCACCCCAATTTATTTTTGTCTGATTTAAAAATCATCATTTGTTTCTATCGGGCCAATATTTCATTACTTTAAGGGCCACTTTATGTAATAAAACTATTGTTTTACTGGTCGCTTTTCTCAGTTCTGTACTTGATTTTTGTTTTATGGTTTTGTCCTGCTCCAGTGCTCCAGTAAGAATGGCAGAAGATGGGCGCCCAGTTCCGGAGCTGGTGCCCCTGTCTGCAGTGGTGATCCCACCTCCACCTTTGCCCAGCTACAACGAGGCTTTGAATAGCAGTGGGCAGCATGATGCCCCACCACCACCTTATTCAGGGTAAGTGGGGTGGTCAACATGCACAGATGTTCAGTATTTTCAATTAATCCCTCAGATGGATCCAGGTCAGTCTTGATGGCTGCCCACGTAACAGCTGATTAGTTCAAAGACAATAAGAATCAGCAACTTCAGCTGGTGGTTTCATTTAGTTTACAATAACTTTTATGACAATAAAACATCTCTGTAGTCATGATAAACAGGAGGAAATTTGTCTTCAAGTGTTCAGCTAGTTTCCTTTTATTTACTCACAATATTGCAGTGTAGAAGAAATATGTATATGGAGTGCAGTTAAAAATTTTTTTCTTGTTGCTTCATACAGCAGGGCGTTCTGAAAGCAACCCCTCTAAGCTCCCTCTGAACATTTAAAGAAGTGATACGCCTGACAGTGATGAAGTTATGATGCTCTCGAAAATTAAAGTTAAGTAAACAAATCCGGCCTCAGTTGAACTATGAGTCCAAAGAAAGCAAACAGTTCCTTTGTTGAATGTCTCCTGTAGGTAAATTACTTGAATATTTGAATACCTGGCAAAGTACAGGGAACCCCCTGCAGGAGTTAATTCAGAAACACTTTCACAGATCCAACAACTGGTGAGTTAATCAGCTGTTGTGGTCACAGCAACATGCTGGATTTTCAGTGGAGAAACTATGCCACCTGGTGTACATTGGACCAACCTCATCAGACAGACAGTCTGCTTGTTGAAGTCTACCTCTAGAACCTTTTCTGTCATGGTGGTGTTTTTTAAAAGACTCAAATGCAGAGCGGAGCAATAATCGGTTTCAATGGATTTAATGAAAAAATACAAAACTTACAAGGTGAAGTCAAACAGCCCTGGGAACACAAAGAAACAAAGGCCTGGAGTTGACAGGCATAGAGTAGGCAGCACACAGGGTAACATGTTTGACATCAGGGTAGAAATCAGGAGGAAGCACAGAGTCCACCAAGTTCTTTGTATTTTTGAGCAAATTATAATTGTTTTTTTAAAGAGCTGATTACAGTCCTCCAGGACAATCCTGGAAGAAAACCTTAGAGTCAGCAGACGATTTGAGATTGTGGTGGAGGTTCACCTTCCAATAGGACAACCACCCTAAAAATACAGCCAGAGATACAATGAGGTGGTTTAGATTAGAGTCCAGACCTAAATCCTACTGAGTATCTCTTATAAGACATGAAAGCTGATGTTCACAGATGTCCTCCATCTATTTTAAGTGAGCTTGAGCTGTTTTGCAAAGAACAATGGGAAAAAATGTAAATCTGTAGATATGCAAAACTAATAGACATACCATGAAACCGCATACCACATACAACCAGCTGGAGCTGGAGCTGCAGGTGGAGCTAGAGTACTGACTCAGGATGGCTGAATACAAATACGTGCCACAGTCTTCAGATTTGTATCTGTCAAACATGTGAAAAACATCTAGCATTTTTCTCCCTCTTCACAATTCTGCACTTCTTTGTGTTGGTCTGTCTGATAACGCCCCAACAAAGTACATAGAAATTTGGTTGTAGTATAAATGTAAAAAACTCACTTATCTCAATTTAATTTTATAAAACAGTTCCAATTAATATCATTTATTAAAATCTAAACATAAAATTTGTCCATCTAAAACATTCTAATCAGTTTACAGTTAAAAAGACGCTCTGCAGACAAGATGCAACAGCTCACTGACAGACATCAGTCTTAGCTTTAAAAGGCTTACTATTGTTGCCAGAAAGCGGCTAGGAATATGGGACATCTCTTGGTCAGGGCCGAATGTTTCACTCTTTCTCGTCTCATTTACCTGGGAGTCATTTCTTGTGTTCTGTTTGTGCTCAGTGTAGTGCTATGACTGAAGGTAATGTTTTTCTACACCCCCAAACAAGTTAAATATCAAGAATAGAATTCCTTGCCACACTAAATAGGTATATTCACTGAAAAGCCCTGTTGACTTGGTACACATGGGTAAAACTAAAACACAGAGTTACAAAGGTGGATTTCAGAATGTAAAAATAATATTTAGAATATAGATGAGAGCTCTCCTGGGGATAGACACTTTAACACAGCTGGTCAAGATATTTGTTTCTTAAAATCTCAAGGTATTGAAATTGTGTCTGCTCTGGAAAAAAAGGGGTGATACAGAAAGACTCCTGTGTAAATCATTGTTCATTGAGTGTTGTTGACTGAATTTTGACATTTTCATCTGTGAATGTGCTAACAGCAGCATTTAGCCAAAAAGCCTCTACCTTGCCTACATTAAAGGAAGAAGAAAGATAACGCAGTGCTGGTTACCTCTTTTAAAAGGTTCTCCTGAACAGTGGACCCTTAGATTTTACTTTGGAGTTCTACACACTGATCATTTTCGTAAAAGAACCCTGACTCATCGAGGTTGCTGTGGTATCGGGCACCAAGATGTTAGCAGTAGATCCTTTAGGTTCTGCAACTCATGGGGTGGGGTCTCCACTAGTCAGACTTGTTTGTCCACACCATCCCACAGATACTCAATAGGATTAAAATCCAGGGACTTTGGAGCTCAAGTCAAGAAACTTTGCTTTTCAAGCAATACCTGAAGCATTTTTACTTTGTGGCAGGAAGAATTATCTTGTTGAAAGAATACATTATCTATAAATGGGCATACACAGTCGGCAACACTGCCAATGAAGGTGGTCTGAGTCAAAGTAACAGACACGTGAACGCCAGAATCCAGGGTTCACTAGCAGAACACTGGCCAGAGCATCACACTGCTCCACTGGGTGGCCTTTTTCTCGTTGTGCATCACGGTGTCATGTATTCCTCAGTGAATGATGCACTCACACCCTCCTGTCCACCTGATGTAGTAGAAAACGTAATTTTCCTGTCTTCCTGTCTCTGACCACAGGGGGGCGCCATCGGAGCCTGCTGAACCAGGAGACAACTAATGAGAGAGGTGGCCCTGGCAGGAGCGTCTTCTTTCTCTATCTGATCGCGATCTGAGTGAACTTTGTTATCCCTTCTGTTTTCTGTTGCTTGTTTTGTCATGATGATTGTGTATTTATGTTGAAACACAGGTCCCAGGATGTGCCCTTCAGCTTAAAGAAAGTGCACACTGGAGTTCATGTTCATGTGATGATTTTTGAGGAGGGTGGGGTTCACGTTTTTGCTGTTCACCCCAAGAAAATGTGTGCCAAAAAAATATATAAAAAAAGCCCCTCCCTGCCCAGTAAACAGTGAGATATTTTATAAAATAAATGTATGACAAAAGAAAACATGTGTGCAAGTCAATTGATTGTTGTCCAAGATATATTCACCTATATTTTGGAGGATGTGAAACCCACGATTCTCTACATGTTAAAATGCGTGTGTTGGCTCCTTGCCATGATATTTCCTCACAGGGATGTAAATCTAAAGTCTTCCAACACATGTCAGAGACGCTGTGTGTTTGTGTGTGAGACAGAGAGGGGTGAACGCCAGCTCAGTCATTCCATTTCAGAAAAATGGCGTCTTATGAACAAAATGAGGGAAATAGCTGGAGAGTGCTGCAAGACAGCAGCAGCAGGGCAGCTGTGAGGCTGAATCCAGACTCTGGCTTATCAAAGTAGCTGAAGAACACGCAGCATCTGCTCTGCGGCCCATCAACTCAACACAACAGACAATAGACAGTGAAATATATGAGGAGAGGGGAGGAGGTGCTCCTGGCTGCTGTTACTCCCCTCCTCCTCCCCTCACTTCTCCTCCCCATTCCTCCGAGTCTACAGGCTCGTCAAGCAGAGAAATAAACAGAATCGAGCGCTGAGGAGAGAGGACGGTCCTCCCTCCCCTCCCCCCCCCCCTCTCTCTCGCTATCTGTCCATCTTCATCCAGCCTGTTCTTTTCATGGAGAGGAATTATCCCACGGCAGGATTTGGAGACCTAGGGACTGGGACGGGATGGAGTTACGACAGATCGGCGAAAGCAAGGTAAGCGTGTGGTGGTGGGGAGGAGGGAGGTTTGAAACAATGCCGGTGTACAGAGCTGCCTGCACCGCTGCATTCAGCCAGAGATGTACAGTGCTGCTGCCGCTTCATGGCCACCAGTCTCAGGTACAGCCAGCCGTATTGTCATCCAGGAAAGGGGAGGGGTATGGGGGCTGTCTCTAACTAAAATGCATGGAATGCGATGGAAGGTTAACAGTAATCTGAAGACCAAGGAGAGGAGAAATATGAAGGGGGATGGGTGCTTGGACTGTAATAAAAATACAGAAATGACTTGCAGGTTCCATCACTGCATTGTCTCTGCTGCACCTTTGTCTTTCTTTATGGCTTCACCAGTGAATGGAAGGTCTCCCTGGCTGCTTGAGTGGAACGGCACTAATTAGATAGGTTCGAAATTAAAGCAGATTTACTGTCAGCCATGAGGGAAAGTAATGCTGGACACGGATCCCAGACAAGTGAGCGAGAGCGCAGAGGCACGGCTGTCAATGATCTGAGTGGAGAACAGAAGTTCCCTGTCGCCGGAGCTCCTATGGTCATGCTGTTCGTGCCCAGGTGAGCGGAGCGGCTGGTGCTGAATGAACTGACGCAGCTGTAACGTAAAGGTGGGAGCATTCTCCCTTATTAGTAAACAATACAATACAGTAATGTCACGTGACAGACGATGCGGTCCAGGACGTCACCTCATTTAATCTCACTATGTTCACACTAGTTTAGTGACTACTTTCGGCCCCTGCTCGAAGGACGCAGGTGCCTCTCAGCTGTCACCATGTTCCCCACGGTAGCAGAGAGGAGACGTTTCAATGGAGACTGGACAGGCACGTTAAAGGTTAAAAAAACTAACGTAAGACTTTCTGTATCTGTGCTGTTAAGGAGAAGAGCGGCGACACAGAAAACGTCGCTTCCTTTTACGTCCACGCTGTCTCGAAAAGAAGCGCGCGGACGGCCTTGAGTCAGTTAGCATAGCTCCGTGTTAGCTTTTCTCCACGTTAGCGGTCGCCTTGACAACCACATCAGTCTTCCGTCAGACACTAAGGATTCCAGCGCTGCGAGCTGATTGGAGGGAGGTTATGGTTTGACCACCCCAAACCTCAACGGTTCACGCATAACAGCTGTATGTATTAAAGGTTAAACGATTTATGTGGCGCAGCTATCCTAGCTTAATATGTCCTGTAGAAATCTTACATAACTATCGACGGTTGCAGTCTGTTTCCCCTGTTTGAACTATATCATCAGGGGTACAACTTCTACCTTAATAACAGATGTGTGTGGGATAGTTTTTGATAAAAGATACTACTTATGTTCTTAAACTGAGTTGTTCATAAAGGTCAAACATGTTAAAGCTGCAATAAAATAAAAATTAAACTACAGTTCACATTATTTTGTGCTTCTATGGAGGTTTAGTAGAAAGGTTTTGCCAAGTTATCGGTGCAGTAAAATAGACTTTTAGAGCTTTCATGTGTGTAAAAAATGTGGCCTATGTTTCCTTGGGGCATCTGTCCAGGAGACATTTAGATTAGATTTTACCTGTTGCTGAACAGTACAAGCAGAACATGCAGCAGCAGCAGCAGACTACTTGATATCTTGTGGAGATTGTGGATTTCTATAAAAAAAAAGAGAAGATGGACAGCAGTTATACAGTTAGACAGCTGCTACTAATTCACTACAATCCTCCAGGTAATTTGGTAATTTTGGACAGATTTATCTGGACCACTTTTCACAAGACCTGTTCAAAATTTTGTCCTCCTTCATAATTGGAAAAAAAAATATTCTAATTTAGAAATCAGACATTTTAAACTATTAAATCAAGTATTTATTTATTTTTTTTACTACAAGGACATCCCACAAAGTTAGAATATTTTCACAAAGCTCAATATTCTTTGTCCCTCATTTCAGAAAGTGAAGCTCATAGATTACATAGATTAATTAATTCATCACAGAGTGAAATCTGTCAAGCCTTTAATTCTTGTAACTGTGATGATTATGGCTTCCAGGGAATTAAAACCCTGGAAGCCATAATCATAATCAAATGTTTAATAAAAAATTAGACTATTACATCAGATCAATACAAAATTATATTTTAAACAAAAATTTCAGGTTCTGGTTTAGTGTTCAGGAAGTCCAGGTTGCTTTGACAGCAGCCTTCAGGTCATCTGCATTGTTGGTTCTGGTGTCTCTCATCTTCCTCTTGACAGAACTCCACAGATTCTCTATGAGGTTCAGGCCAGCTCAGTTTGCTGGCCAATCAAGCACAGTAACACCATGGTCACTGAACCAGCTTTTAGTACCTTTGGCAGTGTGGGCCGGTACCAAGTCTTGCTGGAAAATGAAACCAGCATCTCCATGTAGCTGAAGGAAGCATGAAGTGCTCTAAAATGTCCTGGTAGATGGTTGTGTTGACTGTGGACTTCAGAAAATCCAGTGGACCAGAACCAGCAGATGACATGGCACCCCTAATCATCACTGACTGTGGAAACTTCACTCTGGACAAGCAATGTGGATTCTGTTCTTCTCCACTCTTCCTCCAGACTCTGGGACCTTGATTTCCAAATAAAATGCAAACTTTACTTTCATCTGATAAGAGGACTTTGGACCACTGAGCAGCGGTCCAGTTCTCTTTCTTTTCAGCCCAGATAAGACGCTTGTAACCCATGTGTAGTACTGGTCCATGTTTGGGACTGGTCTGTGCTTAGTGGCCCTTGATGCACTGACTCCAGCCCAATCCACTCCTTTTGAAGCTCCACCAAATTCATGAATGGATTCTGCTTGACAATCATCTCAAGGCTACGGTTAACCCTGCTACTGGTACACCATTTCCTACCACGCTTTCTCCTTCCGCTCTGTGAAAAGCCAGCTCCTTTAATAAAGACATTTTGTGGCTAACCCTTCCAGTGGAGGGGGTTAATGACTGTCTGTTGGACAACTGGCAAGTCAGCACTCTCCCCACTATCATGTACGTCATAATATTGAATTTATCAATTTAAAAAAAGTCAGTTTTTATTTATCTTATTTTCATGCAAAATGGGGCCCAACCAAGTGTGGAGTACCCAGAAATTAACATACCTTTCAGAAACCTGACATTTCGGTTTAAAATACTTGTTTTTTTATGGATTTATGTAATTTTCTCAAACATCGATTTTTGGGTTTTCATTATCTGTAAGCCATAATCATTACAGTTCAATTACAAGAAATAAAGGCTTAAAATGTGTAATGAATCTATATAATAAATGAGTTTCACTTTCTGCGATAAGGGACAAAAAACGTTGTACTTTTTCTGTGATCTTTCATTATTTATGTTAGGACCAGAGGCGATGTCCCACTGTGTGTGGGGGAAAAGACAGTGGCGGTTCTGGCATCAGTGGCACCCTGAAAGACACACGTCCGCTTCTCGACCAAACTACTGTTAAAAGAAACGTTTGTGGGGCGCGGTGCTGATGGTGTAGGGGCGAAAGCGCGCGACCATATGCAGAGGCTATAGTCCTCGAAGCGGCTGTTCCGGGTTGGAGTCCCGGACCCGGCGACATTTGCCGAATGTCTCCCCCTCTCTCTACCCCTCTTTCCTGTCTGCCTACTGTCAAAGAAAATACAAAATAAAGGCCACTAGTGCCAAAAACATATCTAAAAAAAAAAAGAAACATTTGTGTCTCATCAGAAGTGTTCATTATCACTAACATTTATCTGACTTTCATCGAGATAAAGTGATATTTTATGTATATATTTTTAGAACATTTCAGTCCAGCTTTGCCCAGTCTTTCAGTTCTTTTCTCAATCTAAGTTGGTAGTAACTCCAAGATCTTTTGTATTTTAAAATGGAGAATAAAGGCTTCATAAATCTCAAATTTTGTTTTGTAGAATCTCTGATTAGTGTAGAATAATGCATTTGAGGTCTGACCAGTCTAAATATGTAAGGCTTTTAACTAGACGTAGTCAAATGCAGTTCATATTTCTTTAAAACATGACTTGGCCCATTGATATCGCACCAGTCATAAGCTGTGAATCAATTACCAACTTTAGCTTCATTAGCCACCTGTGCTGTTCAGCAGTATTTTCTTTACCAAGTTAATTACCAAGTTAGGGTACCACCTGATGATCAGGAATTAATAGCCAAACACCTCTGAGTCTCTGTCAGTTATTGTTTTATGGAGACCTATCTGGTGAGATGTGGTATTATAGAACAGTAGATGGAGTTTATTCACACACTGGCTTTCTCAACCAGCAAGCCCCGCACATGTATATAGAATAAACACAAACAACTCTCCAAAGGCAAGAATTTATTAACAGAATACTTCAACTTCAAGTTATATTACTTTAGGCAACAAACTTTTTATCTATGCTATAACATTCATCTATACTACCAAGCACAATTAAGGAATAAGGAAAACTATACAATTAAATTCAGTTCAAAAATACTTTATTTATCCCAAAGGGAAATTAAATGTTGTAGCACATTTTATGCAGGTTTCTTCAAAGAGCCGTTGTAGATGCTGATGGCTGTGGGCAGGAAGGATCTCCTGTAGCGGTCTGTCTTACAGCAGATCTGAAGAAGCCTCTGACTGAAGACACTCTGTTGTTATACAACAGTCTCATGAAGAAGATGCTTAGGGCTCTCCATTTTATGAAGAATCCATCTTTGGACAATCATTTTCAGAGGTTCTAGACTAGTCCCCAGAACAGAACCAGCCTTCTTTATCAGCTTGTTGAACTTTTAAAAATATTTCACTCTGATGCTGCTACCTCAAGAAATGATGGCAGAAGAGGATACCCCTCCACAACAGACTTATGGAAGATTTAGAGCATCTTGCTGCAAACACTGAAGGACCTAAGCTTTCTCAAGAAGTGTTCTTTGCTCTGTCCCTTCTTGTAGATGGCTTTACAGTTGTCTCTTCACTCCAGCCCGTTGTCCTGGTGACAAGGCTTTTATACTTCTCCACCACCTCACTTCTTCTACCATGATAGAAATAGCATTTGACATTTTCCTGCTTCTCTTAAAATCTACAATCATTTCCTTTGTTTTATTTACGTTCAGGATGAGATGATTGTTTTTACACCATGCCACTAAGCTGTCCACCAGTACTCAGCTTCTTGTCCATCTCTGATACACCTACGTCTGCAGAATCATCTGAATATTTCTGCAGATGACAGGAGTCTATCTTGTACTGGAAGTCTGAAGTGTACAGACTGAAAAGAAATGGTGAGAGTACAGTCCCCTGTGGTGTTCCTGTGTTGCCGACTACCCGGTTGGATACACAACCCTTCAGTCTCACAAACTGTGGTCTGTTTGTCAGGTTGTCTTTGATCTAGGAGATTGTTGAGGCCTCCACTTGAGTTATCTGGGGTTTCTGACAAAGCAAATCAGGTAGAATTGTGTTAAATGCACTGGAGAAATCTAAGAACATGATCCTCACAGTGCTGGTGATGACTGGTTTTGTTGAAGAAGCTATAAGCAAACTGCAGGGGATCCTGATTTATTGTTTATTGTTTGCTTACTCAGGTGGGCCAAAAGGAGTCTCTCTACGACCTTCATGATGTGGGATGTCAGGGCAACAGATCTATAGTCATTGATGACTGATAGGTGAGTTTTCTTTGGTACCAGAACAAAGCAGGAGGTCTCCACAACATTGGAACCTTGTCCTGGGCCAGACTAAGGTTGATCAGGTGCTGCAGAATCCCACAGAGCTGCTCTGGACAGATCTTCAGGACTCTGGGGCTGACACCATCTGGACCTGCAGCCTTATTCCGGTTAAGTTTTTCCAGCTGCCTCTTCATTTGACTTCTAGAGACACAAAGGTGAAAGAGGAAGGCAAAGGGAGCATCAGCATCTTCTGATTCGGTTGAAGACAAACACGTAGAAGCAACAGGGTCCATGACCGAGGTGGAAGACTAATCATTTGAGATGTGACAAGGAAGCTTTGGTTTCAAAGGAGGGTGGGTGTCTGTTTGGCTGTGGACAGGAGAGATGGACACTGAGCTTATTCCTAAATTTAACATTTTGAAGAATCTATTCAGTTAATTCAAATAAAAAATATTTTAATTGTTTTATGCTACACATATTTTCTCTGCCCAGACACAACCTCGTACGTAAACCATTGTGAAGAGCTGGAGGTCTAAAGGCGATGAGTGGCGGTGATGAACAAAGAAAACTGCTCTAAGTAGCAGTTTGGAGTTGCTCCTGCTCCCCAGACTGGCATGTAGAAGGTGAAGGTGTACGATGCTGATAATTCCTACGCTGTCCTTTCTCAGGGCTGTAGAAGACGGAAGCTGCTTTACGCAATGTGATTAGAGACATTGTCCCAACCGGAGGAATCTCTGGCTCAGACACTTTTTCTGCAGAACCTCAGGAAAAACCGTTTAAGACAGCTTGTCTCGATTACCCCCATGGCATAATCACTTGAAACACGAACTGCACATTACTAACTAATGAATAATTTAACCTTGGATTCAAGTTTAAAGAATTAGTCCAGCTTGCCAGTAATTCACCCGCATTCCTTTCCCTTTTGCTGCTGTGGATGTACAGCGAATAAGAGAGTGAACAGCTGCTGGGAGCTGTGTTTTGTTTGTGGCTCTGACATCACAGAGATGACATCACAGCGGTGACTCTTCCTTCCTATGGCTGTCCTAAAGTAGGTTAATGCAGTGCATTCTGGGATTCAGAGTTTTACCAGTTTCTTTGTTTATGTAGTTTAGATGTTGTTCTCCCTCAGTGGCTGGGCCCAACACAAGCTTCCCCCTTTTTACTCTAAATGAAACACTGCTCATTAGCAAAACACTTCGGTGTTAGTTTCATCAGACAACATGACGTGTTTGCACTAATTAAGGTCTTTGTCCTAGAGTGCATTTGCAAACTGTATACTGGCTTTTTATGTTGCTTTCAAAGCAATGGCTTCTTCCTATCTGAGTTTCCTTTCAGCCCATGTTGGTACATGATGGGTTTCACTGTGGATAATGACTCTTCTACCATCCTTTGCAGCATTTTTACAAGGTCTGAAGCTTTTGTTCAGGGGTTGTTTCACACATTTCATACCAGAACCCATTCAGCTCTGGAACAAAGAACCTGTCTCTTTGCTGAACAGTATGAGGAATGAACATTTCTATGCTCTTTATACTTGGATATAATTGTTTGACTAGATGAACGTGGAACCTTTAGGCATCTAAAAAATGGATCCTAGGTTGAAAAAGACTTCTGGAGGTCTACAGTTCTCTTCCTGAGATCTCTGCTAATTTCTTTTGATTCTTCCATTGTGTCACACTGGGAAGCAGTGTGTAAGAGATGTTATAGAACCCTAACCCTAAACCTACCCTAACCCATCCGAATCAGAAGTCTACAAAGACATGACATCATCATCTGAACTTTCCCAAATAGTTGGAAGGGCTTGTAATTTCAGTCTACTAAACTTCTGATTTTGAATACAATTTTAAACAGCAAACATTTAATCTAATTTAATGTGAGACAGTGAAAGTTCCTGTTTTCTGTCCCTTCATCTTGAGGTCATTTGATGTCGTCCCTGTTGCTGTTCATCATCTTTTATCATTAAACTACATCCATCCACAATTCACCTGCCGATGTCCTGTTGCTGCTTTGGTCCTTCACAAACTCAAAATGTGACAGTATATTAATTTGCCTCGGTATTCCTATTAAAAGATTTTTACCTTAACTGTGGAGAATGGCACGGTATGTGTTCAAAGACATTCTGACTCAACTTAGTTCATAATAGGTACCTCAAAACTCATTACAGGAGCCTATTATGGACAAAACCATATGTCAGTTTAAACTATGTCGTAATTTAAAAGCATTTAATAGAAGAAATAAAAGATTTAGAATGATAACATGAGATTATACACTGACCAAAGGATGCAGATAGCTTAGATGTGTCATGGAAAGCTATTCTAACAATGGACTTAAATTTCACCTTAACTAATTTTAGGCTCATGTCTGATGGATCTCTAGCCACAGATGGCTGTATAATCCAAGGTTGTTCTGGGTTGTGTGTGCATTGAATAAATAATAATTTTCTTTCCTTTTCTAACAGACTGCAGATTCTGCAATTGTGTAAACATTGTTTTAGATAGCTCTAGTTGTGTGTACTGGTTGGATGGTGATATTATTTGCAAATTACTAATGTGATGCTTCTTTGTTAAAGCAGACTATTGTTTAACATAAGAGGGATTCTTATAGTCAAACCTACTAAATGTGTTCTTCAGCCTCGTGTATGGGAGCTCCAGGTCGTCCCATCCGGATTCAGAACTTCTCCACCGGCAAGCCTATGGCCCCCCTCACCCCCTCCAAGGCTATGCAACTAACCCTGGAAGCTCCAGGCAGAGTGGAGCCTGGGGTCCTCCTGGACGAACACTAGGTAAGGATTTGATTGGTGTGTCTGTTGTATCAAATTCCTCTATTTCTTTTAAAAAATATGATTTATTATCCCAATATAACAGGAAACAAGTGAAACTTTTTTCCTCAAAGTTGATGGGCAAAATGAGGCAGGGGTGTAAGGGCACATTTATTCATACCAAAAATTTACAGCATAGCCGTTTTGGTTCAACACTCACATGTTCTGAATGAATTGTGCAGAATTTTGGCTTCCCCACACAACTTCAAAAGCAGCACTAAAACAAAACAGAGAGGATTCCAAGTTATTAATAAAGTCTGCTTTTTTGGAACATTAAACATTAAACTCATTTACAGAGAGAGAGTTGGACCGAACAAAAGCTTGACGTCAGTTTTTGCAACATTAATAAGGTATGAAGCTTAGTTACTGACTGTAAACATAGCTGGTAAGATAAAAAAGTCTAACATCCAAAACCAGCAGCCTGTAGCATTTAACCAGTCCCCTTAGAGGCAAGGAAAATGGTCAAGCCTAAAGAGCCAGTTTGATAAGAGCCAAATTGTGATGGCTAAACAACTGGGCCACAAGGTCTCTAAAAATGCAGGTCTTGTTCGATGTTCTCAGTCTGCTGTAATCAGTATCAATCTAAAGTTTAAGGAAGGAACATTGAGGATCTTGAAACATGTCCTAAAATATAATTGATGGCAACAATGCCGTTAATTCAGCCACACTGGATTGTTTTCAAGAATGAAGGAATGAAGGACCTTTTTAAGGTCATGCCACAGCATTTCAGTTGGACTTTGACTAGGCCTTGAAACTCTTCCATTGATGCCATTTTTGCCCAGTCTCTTTCTTATTGTTGAATCTTAAGCTCCGACTTTAACTGAGCCAAGTAAAGCGTCTAGTTGCTTTGATGATTTCTGGGTTCTTCTGTGACCTCCTGGATGAGTCTTTGGTGCGCTATTGAAATAATTTCTGTATGCCAGTTGTTGTAATCATTACTATTATTATGATTATATTATTTATTATTTAATTTGATAATAATTCGGTCTGTTAAGTGTTGTCCTGTGAATACTATCCCAATAAGGTATTAGGTCAATAGAGAAAAGGGTGAAACGAGCTCTGACATTACTGAACAGCACAACTCTGCACACACATGGAATACATTCACACAACATTAAAATATAAGAATTTATTAACATAAATAAGTCAACCCCAAATCAAACATATTTTAATCAACAAACTCTGAACTACCCTAGAACAATCCAACTAAAACTACCAAGCGAAATGAAAGAATAAGGAAGACCAATAAACTATATACAATATGAACAAGTGAACCAAAGATGGTGAAAACCATGGCCAAAAGAGTGATTCAACATTACCATTTAATGTTATTTATGTTTGAGAACCAAGGATTCTCTTGAGGAACCTGGAAATAAGGTTAAGCTAGTCTTGGAACTAACTTAGGCAATAATGGTATACCTTTAAACCACAAATCACAATGAAACATCAGATAAAACATTGTTTTTATAAAATAATATTTCAAAAATGATTTGCTGATTAAAACCAATCTTCTGGATGACTAATTCTCAATGGTGTTTAATTAGCTGCATTTATTTAATAAAATAATTTTTAAGGAAATGTTATTAAGGAAATATTAAAATAATATTTAAGGACATATTATTTTGAATAAGAACCAACAACCTTTCTGGCTAAATGATTCTTAATGGACTCAAAAGTTGGTGGCGGGGTCGGCTGTTTGGCCGGCCTGGCAGAACTGTACAATAAAGGCTCTCGCTACCTGGACGTGTGCGCAGGAAGACGTGCGATGCTGTGGTCCCGTTGTCATCTTTCACTTTGAGACAATGTGCCTTGGGAGCTTCTGTAGCTTCTGCAGACCTCAAAGAAAAGTCAAGCCATGCTTGTCTTATTACTCCCCTTTTATGAATGAATATTAGGTACTTGTAACAGCAGATCAATGTTTAACTTTGTTGTTGCCTTCAGTGGTGGGTGTGCGTTCGAAGGTTTGTAGTTACTTTGGATCCAAGGATTCTTTGATAGTAGTGGCCTTATACTCACCTGCAAGTTTAAAGACCTTCAGCCGATGCATTGTTCTTTCCATTAGCTGCGAAGCTCCAGCCAGATTGAGAACAAATGGAAGTCGGGATTAGGGATGGGTATTGAATTCGGTATTTTTATAGGTGTCGGCCGAATTCTGTTGGTACTACTGAGTACCGATTCACGTAAAATCAAACCATACCATGTTTCGGTATCTAAACACATTAGTGTGACACTGAGGGAGTGGAAGAATGGGCAATTTTCCATGCCGGACATGAACACAGTGTTGCACGCACAAGAGTGTAATGATGTCAGTAGCTGCTGGTACCGTCAACAAAGCAAGCATGGCTGATAGAAAGTGCTTAAAAGTATGACTCCACTTTTCAAAATTCGGTGCAGATTACGCTCACTGCAATATTTGTGATGCAATGTGCAAGTCCATAAAAGTTATGAACAGAACCGGTAACAAAGGGCAGCCCTGCTGCAGTCCAGGATGCACTGGGAACAGGTCCGACTTAGTGCCGGCAATACGGACCAAACTCCTGCTCCACTTGTACAGAGACTGGATGGCCCCTAATAAAGGGCCCCCGACTCCGTACTCCTGGAGCGCCACCCATAGGGCACCACGAGGGACACGGTCGAATGCCTTCTCCAGGTCTACAAAACACATGTGGACCAGTTGGGGAAACTCCTTTGAACCCTCGAGTACCTTGCAGAGGGTGTAGAGCTGGTCCAGTGTTCCAGGGCCGAGACGAAAACCACACACTGCTGCTCCTGAAGCCGAGGTTCAACTATCAGCCGGACTTTCCTCTCCAATACCCTGGCATAGGCCTTACAAGGGAGGCTGAGGAGTGTGATCCACTCTATAGTTGGAACACGCCCTCCGGTCACCCTTCTTATGATGAGCGACCACCACCCTGGTCTGCTAGTCCAAAGGGACTGTCCCCGACCACCATGCAAAGTTGAAGTGTCAACCATGACAGCCCCACAACATCCAGAGACTTGAGGTAAGGGTGGATCTCATCCATCCCCAAAACCCTGCCACTGTGGAGCTTTTTAACCACCTCGGTGACTTCGTCCTGGGTAATGAAAGAGTCCAACCCCAAGTCCCTAGCCTCTGCTTCCACCAGGGAATGCGTGACGGCAGGATTGAGGAGATCCTCAAAGTACTCCTTCCACTGCCCGATAATGTCCCCAGTCGAGGTCAACAGCTCTCCACCCCCACTGTAAACAGTGTTGGCGTAGTGTTGTCCAAACCGAGGGTCTGAAGACACGACAGTAAAGTCGATCATAGACCTCCTGCGTGTCATGGTGGCTAGTGCACTGATGAACACCCTTAGGCTTGAACATGGTGTTCATTATGGACAATCCGTGACTAGAACAGAAGTCCAATAATGAAACACCACTTGCCCGATTCAAATCGGGGAGGCCATTCCTCCCAGTCACACATCTCCAAGTGTAACTGTCATTTCCCACATGGGCGTTGAAGTCCCTCGGCAGAGTAACGGAGTCTCTGGGAGGGGCACTATGCAGCACCCCCGACAGAGATGCCAAGAAGGCCGGGTACTCCGCTCTACCGCTCGACCCGTAGGCTGAAACGAAAGTCAGAGACCTGTCCCAAACCCGAAGGCGCAGGGATGCGACCCTCTCATCCCCTGGGGTAAACCCCAACATGAGATGGCTGAGCTGGGGGCAAGAGCAAACCCACCCCAGCTCGCCATTGAGTAGAAGAGAGTCCAACCTCTCTCTCTTTCTCTCTCTCTCTCTCGGAAATGGGTTCCAGAGCCCACTCTGTGCATGGAGGCGAGCCTGACTATTTCTAGTTGATATCTCTCGACCTCACAAGCTCATTGCATATGGCATTGGACAATGTAGCCCAATGTAGATGGTCATTATTCACAGAAGGCTGGCTCCCTGGCCTTCTTATAGCAGACAAAAAAACTCACTAAATGTCTGGGAGTCAGACAGGCCTTGTAATACTTTCACAGGAACATTGAGTGAGAATAATAGGACCTTGAACCCAACAAAAAGTTTCATCCCTGCGTTTGTCCCTAAAGATTGACTGAACAGGCTAAGCTAAGTATTAGCGCAGCTGCACAGGCATAAATCACACCTGGTAAAAGGTGATAGAACAAAACTACTTTCATAATTTTCTATTAAACTTATCATTAATAGAGAACCAAAATAATCACAGGTTTCTTTTAATTATAGTTGCCAAACATACATAGTCATAACTTTGTTGAACAGTCCGTTCCTTCAGCTCTCAGCAGTAATGACTATGGGATTCTTTAAGCACTAGCACTAGTCTGGTTTAAATCTTATTTGTCCAACTGATTCCGGTTCATATAAATGATAAATCTTCACACTCCAGGGTTACTTGTGGAGTACCACAGGATTCAGAGCTGGGGCCAATTCTCTTTATTATATATGTTAACATTGATCAATTTCTGGATAAAGTAACAATTCCTAAACTATCAGGTAATCAAGCGATGGCCCTGGATGTACCACTGACTTCAGCCGAAATCCAAGAAGCTCTAGAAAGCATGCCCAATAAAAAGGCTCCAGACCCAGATGGATTCCCAACAGAGTTTTATAAAGAATTCTGGAATATTTTGGTCCCAATATTCCAAAGAATGGTGCAGGAAATTGAAAAAAATGGCAGACTTCCGCCAAATATAAATTCTGCCAACATCACTCTCTTGTTAAAACCAGGAAAAGACCCAGTACTCCCTACCAGCTACCGACCCATATCCCTTATTAACGTCGATCTCAAAATAATCTGTAAAGCCCTC
>JAHUTJ010058928.1:0-18215 GCA_036250325.1 Characodon lateralis | reverse complement strand
AGACGAATTGACGCTGTATTGGCCGCAAAAGGAGGCCCTACACCATACTAATAAATTATTGTGGTCTAAAACCAGGTGTTTCAGTTTCATTGTCCAACCCCTGTACATCACTATTATTGCCCCCCCCCCAAAAAAAAATATTGAAAGCACTTTCTATTTGTTTAATGGTATTTTTATATGGCATAGTTGTGACCAAACTGTACATAATAAGACTCGCTTTGAGCAAATAGCTGCTTCATCCACTTGTATTGTGTTAAATGCTTGTTCATTTTGTGCTTGCAGGAAGAGCTTACTTGACATGCTAGTTTAATTTGCTTTTCTATAACACTGCAAAATATATCCATAAAAATCTATATTTTCCTATTGAAGATTTGTTCCTGAATTGCCATGTTTATTAGGAGGATGTAGGAGGATAGAAGCTGTGTTGACTGATCAGAGATTTCTGAGATAATCCCAATTGACATTCACACTAACAGATATAATTTTCACAACTATTCATGTTCACATTTTTTAACCGTATTACCTTTTCTAGCTATCAGGGCGAAAGCATATACATTTTCCCTTTTATAGTCAAAGTACCTGTAATAGTGTCACAGGGTAATGGAGTGGAAACTTTCCTGTGTACTAAAAGCCTCTCTGCAGGTTAATGAGGTGTGTGTGAGCATGTGTGAGAGAGGCAGGAAAGGCTAAACTCCATCCTCAGGGTATAATAGGAATAAATTAACATAAATACAGCCATTTGTTTTTGTATGATGCATTTTACAATTGCTCTTAACTGACACAGGAAGAGGATGGGTGAATACAGAAGAAGGCTGTGGGGTGGTATATTCTTAAAACAGGACAGATGGACCACATTTAACTGACCTCTGATTGTCATCTGATACGTAATCCTGAAGAACCGTTAATCTGAAAGCCAGTTGATTGGTTGAATGAGATAATATCAAACCATTAATTCCCATCAGTCCTCTTTTATTATCAGTATGACTTTTATTTTAGCAAATATACCTGTTTAATATGTTGTGATATTTATTTTTATTTAAGGTGTTCTTACTAAAATATGAAAATTTGTTGATTTTCCTCATTCCCCAAAAGTGGTATTTCCTACCATTAGCAGGAGTGCTCTGTAGAGGAGTCTATAATATAATAAATTAGGATATTAGTTACCTGCACATTTAGTAAATTAAATGACTGCGTAAGATGATAATACTCATCATGAAATTTTACTCAAGAGGAATATCTGCAACACAAGTGAACAATTTGGTGGAAAAAAAGTCTAATTGTGTCAAAAATCCAAATGAGTTGGAACCGTATCTGAATGGCATTGTTTTTTATTTAATTTACTGAAATGTGATGGCAGCTTTGATTATTTTCCATGTTTTCATCATTTTCTCTGTTATAATAGCAGCTTTTTTTAAAGTGTGTTTCTATCTATTTTACACCCTGTGCCATCAGTGAAAGCTGCAGTAAACAGCTGTGGATTTTGGTCTCAGACAGAGTCAGCAATGGTTGCAGGCTTTCCGTCTAACCCCAGGGAGCCTGCTTGCTTTATGTTGCCTCATTCTCTTTGTCTATTAGTAAAATCCAAAAATACCTAAAGCACTATGTTGAAATAATGTGTTTTCAAATAAATGCATTCCCAATACTAACATTTTTACTTGGGGTATGCCTTGACTGCTATAAACATTTTGGACAATTTCACCTCACCAAATCTCTCTAGATGGTTCAAATTCCAGATACTTTTTCTGCTCTTGGAGTTAAATTATGGTGAATTCCATGGAAGCAAAAACTGTCCAGTCTAGTCACCTACCATTTGAAGATTTAGGGTAGAACCTGGTGAGCTTGTGATTTTATCAAGGCATTCTAAGACATGTTAATTCATGCCTGTTCTTTTACACTGTGCTGTAGGTATTGGTAAGCTCACTTGACTGTATATGAATTTTAATAAAATGAGAAAGTAATTTTATTCAGGATTGCAATAATTTAATAACATACACCTAACTGCTGTTTGTAGAGCTGTTAAAGTTGCGATATTGCAGTTGTAGTAAATTGTTTAAAAAGCACATCAGTTTGGTGTAGGAATATATTTACATCACCACAAGAGGGCAACATCATCACATATTATGCAACTAGGCAGTAGAGAAATGAGGCAAATGAAGAGAAGAAAACTGATGCAGAGAGAAGAATTAGAGGGGCATCAAAGACAGAAAGAGCAAGGTTGTGTGCAAAAAGACTTGCCAAATGCCAGTTTTGGAGCCAAATGGAAGCCGATTCATTATACAAATGTTATATATCAAAAAAAGAAGTAGAGACTTTGAGGAAAATATGTAAAATGGCAGAAAAAACATGCGCTTATTATAAATGCATTTCTGCTTTGTCATCTATTACTCACATATTCCAGATGTAATTCTGTTATACATCTTTTTCATATAGTCAAGGTTTTGTAAAAGAGGGTGATGTGGAATCTATTGCAAATGAATTATCGCTTATTGACTTTCCTGTGATGAACTTCACTATTTGATTATGTAGCTTGTAACATTCACGCTTGAAGCACTCAAACTGAGGAGTAAAAGGAGGTGGTTGTGGCATACAGTGGATTTACTGAATAAATAAAATAAAAATAAAAAACCTTTTATGACTAAAACTAGAGAAAAAATTGATTTTTTGGCGCAGTCTAAGCACAACAAGAGCTATAACTAAAAACTGTTTTTAACAGTCAACTGGACAAATGTGTAAATACTCAAGAGGACAAGTTTGTTGATTAGCAAGTTAGAACCAGATATGCTGCATATGCAAAATGCAAGAGCAACAGAAACTGCAGAGGCAACCATTGAAACAAAAATCCATCTTAATGAAAGTGACTTTAAGCACTAATTTACTGTCAATTACAAAACTTCAGGTAAAAACAAAACCCTATGTAATGACAGTCTTTTATGGGAAAGTATGATTTTCCCCCCCCAAAAAAAATAAATTAATATACTCCAAAAAGTCAAATAAAATTGCCAAACTCTAGCGAATTAACAAAATAATAATAATAAAAAAAAAAACCTAACCTTTCTGAATAAGCCATTGCTTGACCAAATATTTCCCCAAAGTACTGACACTTTTCCCATTCTTGTCCCTTTGTCTTATTTCTTAAACAAAATAATTTTCTGCTTCTTTAGAAAAAAAAATTAACAAAAGAAAGAAAAAGTGTGAAAAAAAGCACACTATTAACTGCCATTAACACAATATTTGCATGTGCATGGTTGTTTGTCCTGTGTGTCTCTGTGTTGCTCTGTGATGGACTGGCAACCTTTCCTGTGTGTACCCCACCTCTCACCCAATGACTGCCCCCAGCAACCCTGCAAGGATAAGCGAGTATAGACAATGGAAAAATGGATGGATTGATGAATGGAGGAAATGTCATTGTAGCTAGTGTGAAGCCTGCTACATTGCATTTGTACTGGAAAATATTCCCAAAATGATCCTTCCTGTCCAAGGCAAATTTTTATGTAGGGACACAAAGAGACTTTGACACTGTTTGAGATCACTGGGGTACACAATGTCTAAACTGATGTCTACAGCTAGAACATTTCCATTTGAAATCTCAGTTTTGAGCTTGCATGTTTTGCCCTTGGTTTTGACAGGTGACACGTATGGGGTCTGCTTTGCCTGTTGATTAATAGAAAATGAGCATCTGGAATGGGCAAGCTATGGACTCTAAGGTGCAAACTGCTGAAAACTGGCCTAATGGACACAATAACCTATGTGTGTGTTTTGTAACAATGTAGAATTTTGCTTACTCTGCTAACAGGAAACATGTACAATGACAATTGCTGTCAGTTTTCTTGTGTCTGCTTACCCAACAGAACAATTTATCATATTTTCACTCCACCACATTTGATTTTCCCCACCACCGCTGGCAAGATTTTAGCTATTATTATTTTCTGTACTGTTTCAGTTTGTAGACAGAATGTGTTTCTTGAATTTTTCAGCATCAGCACAAAATAAACAATCTTCTGTTCACCAGTCACTTTTCACTGGTGGAACCTCAGTGGGAGGGTTGACACACAATAACGTACTTTAACTTGCAGCGCTTGAAAAGTTTGTGCTATTGCCACTTTAACTCCCTGTGTGCCATAAGTTTACTGTTTGCAACATAAATCATACTGTTTTCACAGGGTCTACATAAAATATTGTTTACAAATAATCTATTGCAGCCTTCTGTTTTGCAATCATTTTAATATTACCTAACATTAACTTATTAAATGATAAATAATATATATATATATATATATATATACATATATATATATATTATGGCATGCGGTTCAGGAAATTATTTATATTTATTTTCAAAAATCTGAATATATGGAATGAACCTTAAATATATGGAATGAAAGTCTGAATATATGGAATTGAAGTTGGACTGGCCTCGAGGACTTATGGGTAATGTGTTTCAAAACATGCATAGATGTCTGTAGGTGTGTTTTTCGCATGCTTTTGAAACTTCATCGGCAGTGGCTCAACCATTGTTCCAACCCTAAGTACACGTCAAACGAAGTACTCTAAAAGAACCCATATATGTTCTTATTTCATCCATTTTATTGAGGATCCATCCTTCTGCGGACTTGGGCCAGCATTATATCCCACAGTGCATTGCACCACCTATAGTCGTAAACAAAGAAGGCATGTGTAGACACTTAGCATTATCATACTTTTCTGACTTTGTTGTAGAAACTTTCGAGATGTTTTAAGCATTGAAGTATAACTAAAATTTTTATGTGACCAGTCGGTTCATCAACAATGGGCAACCTGTGAAATATGTTTTGGGGTTTTGGGAGCGGCACAGCTTAGTTCACAAGCCGGTCAGCCTGCGAAGTTAAGCTAAGCTAAACTAAACTAAGCGGAGTTAGAATGGGATCTCAGCTCTCACCCCTGTCTTATCTCGGATAGGCACGCTGTCATTTCTGCTACCTGTTTTCTGTTTGTGGCCGCTGAAAGTAAGATAGTATGCATTTTTAGGTATAAGGTGAATAACTGCAAGTACCAAATTATAAAATGTATGATTTTCTTCCTAATCTTTTAAATACTTTTACTCAGTTTTCATATTTCATTTGTGTCACATTATCCTCCCAACATTTTTGGCATCGTCACCCTCATGTCTTGACATCGTCTACTCCCTTTCTTCCTCATGTTCTTCATTTAATTATTTGCTGGTGTTTTGACATCCAAGACATCAATTCCCTGCACTTGCTGACTGTGTCTGTAATTCAAATAAAGTTTTTACTAAAAACATTTTTTCTACATTTGTGCTATATATGTGAAATGAGCTTACCAGATGGTAATAAAAGAAAAAGGAGTGTGTTCATAAGTGTTTAGTAGTGCCAAGTGCAGTGTGCGGGATTGGGTTGGCATTACATTTTTGCTTTGTATTATGTTAGCCCTTGCAGCAAGAAGGTCCTGGGTTCAATTTCAGCCTGGGGTCTTTCTGCATGGAGTTTGTATGTTCTCCCCGTGCATGCGTGGGTTCTTTCCGGGTACTCTGGTTTCCTCCCACTGTCCAAAAAACATGACTGTTAGGTTAATTGGTCTCTCTAAATTCTCCTTAGGTGTGAGTGTGTGTGCATGGTTGTTTGTCCTGTCTGTCTCTGTGTTGCCCTGCGATGGACTGGCAACCTGTCCAGGGTGTACCCTGCCTCTCACCCGATGACTGCTGGAGATAGGCACCAATAGACCCTCGCGACCCCAAAAGGATAAGCGGGATGGATGGATTATGTTAACCACTTCAGATCAAAGGATTGAGGTCCAAACTTGTGGACATCTTAAGGCAGTCTAAAAATTTATTAACACATTTAATTCTTTCTCCTGACAGGTTTGTCAAGTGATTTTATCTAGAACAAGTCTTCTGCAAACTCACTTATCTGATGGTAGAGACTGAATTTGATTGTTTTGCTTTTGTCTACAAATGTTTACAATTTAAAAAGATGAGAGATTCAAATTTGGAAATGTGGTCTATCCTCCTGAAGAAATCAAAAACAATTAAGAGCTCACACAAGGTAGGTTTACATGAAGTCAAACTTAGAGATTTTTTTTTTTTCTGTAATGTACAAGGAATGGTTAAAGTGTTTGATCACCACAGTATACACCATACCATTGTTTCTATGAATTTGACCCAAAATTATTTTGGGGAGATACAAAAAATTTATCTGAGTTGATTACAAAATGTGAAAATTAATTTAAAATATCAAAAAATTAAGGAGAAAAATCATATATTCTATATTCTGGTAGTTGCTGTTATTTGCCACAAAACTGAAATTTAACCGCCACTAATGAGTAACGGATAGCGGGAAATGACAGCGTGCTTATCCGACATACGACAGGAGTGAGAGGGGAAACCCCACTCCAACTGTTCTGATAGTTCAGCAGCTAAGGCGATCTGTGAACCGAGCTCTGCTGTTTCGAAAACCCCAGGCTAAATTTCAAATTATGCTCAATGCTGATAAACTGACTGGTCAGACAACATATTAAGGTCTATTTTCTTGCTTGACACATCTGGAAAATACTTAATTTAGCGGCAATGTCATGATAGTATAAAAACTTGAAGTTTCTGCCCTTCCCTTCTCTGTTTAGGACCACGGACCACATTACCCATAATTCCTTGATGACTTTCATTCCATATATTCAGTTTTATTACATATATTCAGCAACTTTTGAATTGCAAGGCGACTACTTTTCCCACTGAGCCACAGTTGTTTCATGTGATTAATGTTATCAATTCTGTAATAATTATAACAAAATGAACGATCTTAATAATAATAGTACCCTTGGCTCAGATGTTACAATTTTCATTATAATTATTTATACTGGAGTTATCAGTGTTTTGTACCATTAAAAATCCATCCATCCATCCATCCATCCATCCATCCATCCATCCATCGCATCTTGTATGAAGTCAGTGTCTTATTTCAACATGCATGTGTGCAACCTAAATTACTCGTGCCTGTGTTCTTTGCTGTTTGTGAAAGAATTCCCTCTACTGGATTTCACTTTGTTTACCACATCCTATCCTAAGATAAGCTTAATCACTACAGCAAAGGCTGACAAGCAGTGGTGAATGTGAACAGAATCTTGCAGTATCCATATTTGTGCAAGAGTGTGTGTGATGAGGCTCCCTAGGGAAGTGAGTTGAGCCAAGGACCCGATGCCTGTGTGATCGTTATCTCCACGAGACTGGAAAAGTAGTGCCCAGCTTATTAAGGGCATCAGCACATGGGGGAGAGTTGATCACAGAGTCAGCTGGAGGTTCCTCAAAGCTGATAGGAAAGCAGAAATGAATGAGAGGGAGAGGTGGATTCTGAGAATAGATGAGAATCAGGGAGCCACAGTGCTGGCAAAAAATCATTCAGACACTAGTGGACGTGTAAGATAGGTGGGTGGTAAGTGGTGTTGTCCTGGCTTCACTGAGAATTGTAGTTCTTCACACATACTCAGCTATTCAGGTAGCTAAAAGCTTTCCCATCCATCCAATAATAAGCAGTCCAGTTTCCTTTTCAGCAGGTTTAATTAGATACGTGTAAAACTGAAACACAGTAAATATAACAAAATGAATGCTTGGTACGTTCAAATCAACACACCTAGCATTGAAACATCAATAAACATAAAATTATTCACTATACGTCCCAAAGATGTTATTGTTGCTTACAGACGATGCCGCTTTGCACTTGAATCAAAGAACAGAAAACAGCAACGTGCTCCTCGTTACAACACATGGCAGAGAGAGAAAATTAAACTTAACTTTTCTTCTTCCTGGTAAGAACCTGCAGGAACTACCTCTGCCAGTAGGAGGGAGCAGTAACCCACTGGATAAAACTGGTTCCATTACAGGTGGTTTAGGACAGTTATTGTCACACTTAACATGATAAATCACATTGTTATGATTTATTGTTGGTCAAGAAATTCAATATTTATTAATTCCAATAAGCATGATATCATCTTAAAAAAACGTCCCATGTCTGCAGAAATAGGAGGTGAGATCTATTTTATCTTCTTTATGCCATCTTATTAAATATCCTCCAATTTTGTTTTTGGAAGTATGCATATTGATCTTACAGTACCCCGTACAGTACTACATAACTTGCTCTATATGCTGTATCATCCATCCCTCCATCTGTGCGACAACACAACTCCAAGCTGTTCCCAGGAGACAGTATGTTAAAAATCAAAAGGAGAATCCAGACATGACTTTTTACTCAATGACCCTGAATTATCCTGCTGCATACCTTTCACTTTAAATCTGGAAATATTCTCACATAAAAGTTTGGTCATACCAACAGTTAGAACTAAAACAAATATATTTTGTTTTGGTTTTTGGAAACTTGGAAACTTTTTTTAGTTTTCTGAGTTTCTGATACAGATTTGCTGAGTTTGGCATGCCTGGTAAAATCCTGGTAAGCAGATGGCTGCAGATCTCTGTGGGTACAAGCTACAACATAGAACATACAAAAGCCACATTGTATTGTGTCACAAAATCTGTTTCTCACCAACACTGTCCTCAATTGGCTCATGTCTTACCTCATTGAACAGTGCAAAACACACATTGTTATTTGTGGTGTTCCCAAGGGTCAATCCTTGAACCCATTCTGTTCATTCTTGCTCCTACTTGGTCATGGAGCCGTGGGATTCTGCATTACTGCAACAAAGATCACATTAAAATGCATTTAAAAAATAGAGCAATTTCACATTCATCTGCATCACTATTTTTTACTATAATTATTTAAATTTTTAAATGACTGGCTTTTACCCACATGTCCTTAACCCCCACCACCCCCCTCCCAAAAAACACACAGGAAACCCTCTAATGTTAAAAAGACAGGAACACTTTCAGTCTGTAGGTCATTGTGTTAATTATCTAATACAACAGCCCAGCATGGAGTTAATTAGAAAGCCTGTCACCTCCTGCTTGCCTTGCAGATATCACATTTACCTCAGGCAGCATTGAGCTGCTATCACACAGAGACACATTTTGACCTCTGACATGGCCACAGGGAAAGATGTGGGTATATCTTTGCCTGTTGTTAAGTGTAAGTGCCAGCTCTGCTGCTGAGCAGCAATTTGGCACCTTGAGATCATATAAAATTTCCTTAGTTTTAGCTTTGCAATTTATATGGACATTAGCTATTGTTGCATTCTTGGTAATCTCAAAAATGCAGGCAGACATTTTGTTAGGAATGCCGTGTATTACAGAAGACCAATCTTGCATTTATGTGCCAATTTCAGAATTCACATCTGAATCAAAATACTGCTGTTTGCTTCCAGAAGCTAACAAAATTTCTCTTCTGTGAGTATGAGATTATTTTACTGTTACACAGCATTGTTACCTAAAAAGCTGAGCCAAAAAAGTTCGCACAGCACGGAAAAATGTTTGCTGCTTCTTTAAATGATTGTTTTCAGTGTTTTATTATTGGATATCACTTTTGAAATTGAGGTTTCTCAACAAAAAATATATAATAACTAAACACAATAACCTCTGGTGATTTGCTTTTGACTGTGTGTGTGTGTGTGTGTGTGTGTGTGAGTGTGTGTAACAATATTTAAATGAGTTTGAAAAGAAAAATGTTTTTCATGTTCTGTACTCTGGCTCTATGCAATTAACTTCCATTTAATTAGTGATTTCACTTTTCAAAATCTAGTAATAGCACTTTCATATTCTTCAAGAAATGTTTTAAAATGTTAACTCTTCCTATGAAGTTGAACATAGGTAAATCATTTTAAGAGAGAATAGGTACACTAAAGAACAGAACAAAATAAAGCAGGGCCTTTATATCAACATTTTTTTAATTTCCAGTCCACACACAGAAGTCACAAAAGTTTGTAAAACCTTTTAGCTTATACCACCAAACAGATAGTGGGTCTGTTCCTCTAAATACATTTCTGGGCTAGTGTGAACAGTGCCTTAGAGAGAGAGAGGCTACTGAAATAAATCCTGAAGGCAAATGTTATTGCTAAAACTAATATACAGCCCAGAGCTAAGGATTTTGGCAGTAAAACCTATGAAGCTGGCAAGCAATAATGTTTGCTGTCCAGCCTGCCAAAAGTATCTCCTCTCGTACATTTACTGTGTTAATATCAACCCGAGCCCTCATACACAAGCTATGTGCAGATAAAAAATACCCTGAAATTCATAAAAGTATTGAGATAATCATTATGACATCACATTTACATTTATTTTAGATTCCAAAAGGTTTCATGGCTGAATGTGGATTCTAACACAGCAGAGATTTTACTATAATAAAGTAAAATGAATGTGCTGAAACAAGTGTGATGTGATCTGTTTTTCCAAAGAGCTGACAAAAAAGTAGGAATGCTTAGGAGCAGCTCTAATATGTCCTACTGTGGACTGGCCTCTTCTAATCAGATCAAATGATTGTTCCAGCAGATTTTTGGCGCTTTGTTTATTGTGGAGAGACCTAAACATCTGATGAAATTAAGTACTATGATAGCTAAATCCTGCAGAGCTGCCAGTATGGGATGCTGATTGGTTTGAAACAGCTGGGATTTTGGCAAAAACAAATGCAGTGTTTGCTGCCTGGGTGAATGAAAGATTAGCAAATTTGTAAAAGATACGCTTTTAACACCATCAGCTAAGTTTTTGTCCGCAGCTTTCCTTTTTGCATGCAGATGCTCCTTATGCTACTTTTAATGGATGTGTTCATAAAAGGAACACCATTTGCTGGTCAGTGTCATAGTATAGAATGATACCTTTAATTAATAAAAATTATTTGTATATAGTTTAATCCCATAAACATGAATATGAAGGGCAGTTCTGTTTTGCACAGCTGTGTTTTATGCAAATACAGATTCAAATGGAATGTGGGACAGAAAAGGACACTCAAAGTGCACATCATACAGTTCTTTTTAGTTTTTTGTTTTCTTTGCTAGTTTTTGGACCTTGAGAGGTGGTGTTTCTGTGTTTTAATATCTAATCAGGATCTCAAAATGTATCCAGAACCTATCCATGCTCCAAGGCTATCAAGTGTCCTACCGTGCAGTCCTGTTATGTAAACCTACTAAAAAAATTATATTTGAACCTGTAGCTACCTTGGTAATATTTTTGTTTTATATAACAGGCCTTTGTAAAAAAAAAAAAAAACATGTCTGAAACAGATTGAGAAACATGTTATTATTTAATTAGAAGTCTTATTGTTCGTTCAATTAGATTCATTGATGATTCGAAGCTGCCTTTTAGCCAGCACTTAATGGTTTACAGTGGCCTAGCAATTTGAGGTACTTCTGCATTGACTTAACTTTGGACTGTTATTCTTTTTATTATGTATTTTTAGATAAATCTATCTAAATGTGGTACTGGAGTGGTTGAACTTGATGTAAACTAGAAAAATGTTGGTCTTTCTCTTTCTATATATTTAAAAGCTTTGAAAGAAGGTTGGATGACACAAAAAGGTTGGGAAGATGGGTTAGATGCCTCACTTGGTTTTGACAAACGGTGACTGTAACAAGGCATTTCTACCACAACTGTCGACCCAACGATGTAAAATAAAATAGGTTTTAAAAATAGTGGCATGTTTATTGTCATTTGTTGGGTCAGATGCACCTACCTGCATGTACACACAAGTATGCCATGCTTCTTTAAAGTACACTGTAATGTATGTGACTTCTTAAACAGAGCTTGTGTATTCATTTGGCTTTCTGGATTTAGGACTTTAAACTTTGAGTACTCAGTGTGTTGGTGCATGTGTGAGAGCTCAGGAGTGCCACAGTGTGTGACAGACAGCTCAACATTATCTCAGCTGCACACACCACTCTGCTCTTCTCATGACCCATTTAACTTCTTCAGAAAGCAAGAACACACGTGAATCCAAAACATCACTCAGGAAGTTCGTGTGTGAGGCTGTAGTGAAGTTATAGTGGGTAATTTTTCTGGAGATGTTTTTTTATTTCTTATGCTGACAATGTACATTCTTGCATGTTAGCGGGAAATGGAGCTGCAGTGCAAAGTCAACAATATGTTTATGTATATGACAGAGAGAGTGTAATTTAATGCATTTTAAAAGAAAATTCCAAAAGAATCCTAATTTTCCAAACATACCACTCAGTCCTATGGCTGACCTTTCAGCCAAAATGCAAAAAACACTATATTGTGATGAAGGGCAACATTGAACTAAGTATGACGTTCTTTAAATCATACAGCTTTTTTTCTTTGGCACACACATGGTTAGATTGACATTTTCTAAGAGCTGTGAACTAAGAATTACTTGAATCCAATCCAGCCTGGCAGTTCCAAAGTGAGTCAAGATCAATACATCCAGGTGCATCCACTGGGAGACAAAAACTAAATCATAGAATAGCTTCTTATGATAAAAGAGACGCTATATATATTGGTTAAAATGTTCAAAGGCAGAGCACAGCACCACTGCATCCTTTGTGGAAGCAGCCAAGTCACACTCATGTTGAGATGTAAAAAAAAAAAGAAACTGCTTGACATTAATTAGCTCCACAGACGAGACCACATGTAGAAATTGGCTTCAGGAAATGTAATGCTTATTTAATCAGGGTGTCATTAATCATATAGGCATGCCATTTGTCAATTTAATCAACTATGGAATACAATGCCAGTGAGAACTTTGTTGCCACCCCACTCAAAAGACTTCAGTCATGCTTTGACATGAAGGCAGAAGAACAAAGTACAAAGGACCGACTGGTGGACAAGAGAGGGAGGAAGCAAACATTTAGATACAATACAGTCACGTGGAACTACGACTTTGTTAGTTATTATGCTTTGTTCCCATTTTATAAGTAAAAAAATAAAACCTAAGTAATTTCAAAGTAGATCACGAGCACCAAAGTGGAACATAGAACAGACAAATGACAGACCATTTGGTTGTCTTGACAACTTTCTCTTTTGGTAATTGTTATGCATTAATTTTCAGTGAAATGTTTCTTAATAAAAAGCTTACCTTATCATTAATTCATTTTTAAACTACCTCTTAACATTAGTTTATACTGTATGCTGCAAGGATTTAAATGAAAGTTTAAATTCTGCTTCATCAAGTACAGTGTACACTGGTAGGTTTACTCATCCATTTGGACTAATCATCTAAATCATCCCAGCCAGGCCTTGAACACCAAAAAAAGCGCTTGATCTGCAGTCTGCAGAGAAATCTTTCTTTGGCGTTTCCTCCTCTCGGGCCTCTATTTTGGTTTAGAAGAGATGATGTATTGTTTGCATAAGTCAACAAGTAGAGCTGAAATTTGCTAATTCAAGCTTTTACATATAGTGTGTATGATTTATACATTAAAAGGTTCTGGCAGTATGGATGCTTGGATACAAAACCTGAAAAATGCTTCACTATCCATCCAGTTTTTACCTCTTTCTCAAGGCTACAAGTTAGGGTAGAGTAGCAATAAGACTAGGAAGGAAAGCCAGATCTCCTTTGTGGGTTTCCAGAGGAGCTCCCAGCTGCTAGGATCTGGAATCTCAAACTTTTAGCCATGATTGTCATCTTTAGAGTCAGAGTGTAGACAGTTTTGTAAGATAGTTTTTACAACCAAAGCATTTTTTTATACCAGAGCGATACCTTCATTAATGCAGACAAAGCACTGAAACAGCTGTTTTTCCATGCATCATCCATAATACATGGGACACCAGAATTTTTCAACTTTCACTATCACAGTGATCTTTTTTTATTAGGCTCTGCTTTCTTAAGTTGCCAACCTTAACATACAGCTTTGGGCAGTAGAGGGAGTTTATATTTTCCTTCACTGGTATTAAGTATCCCTTTTTACTTTCTGATGAATGGCTTAAATATTTTAATATTTAAGCCCTAGAATTTTAAAAATGTAACCATCAGCAAGTTTAACAACATGGTCCTCATTTTATTCCCTTTACCACAGTTGCTTTTGCTTAGTTGTCCAACTACAAAAAACTGCTGGCTATTTCATGTCCTCATTTATCCCCTACACCCACAAACTATGCTATAACGTTTTTCATAAGTGGATGAATCTGCTCTTATGCTACCTTTCAGTTCTTCCCTGCATTTTGTCAAGATGTGGTTTTCCAAATGCAGACATGCAGGCAGAGGCAACGTATATTCACAGTATACTCCAGCATGAAGTAAAAAGAACAGAAGCATGGCGTAGGTGAAAAGCCGTAAGACCGATTACATGAAGAAGGTGGGCTGAATGAGGCTCATTGCAATGGCAGAGAGTGAAATTAAAACATGACTGGAACTAAACAGAAATACAAGGACGCAATCTGACTTAAGAAAATGTCTTACAGATAAAAAAGAACTTAAATAAACCATAAACAAAATACAAGAATAAGTAAGAAACTAAATCTAAGGGAAAAACTAATAAAGCACCACCTAGAGAAAATACACAATCATTAGCAAGGTCAAAAACAAAACTCAAAAACCTACAAATCATGACACATTTACAGTATTCTGTGTAATGTTAAGCTAACACAGCTGATGGGCATTGGCTCAGCTGGCGAATGACATACATGTGTTTAATCATCCAGTCAGTCAGTCTTGAGTGAATTCACCGCAGAGTAGGCCGAAAAATAGGTCACGAGTTTGTTTCTGTTGGTTTGGCTACATGACACAAGGCTGTGTTGACAACTCTACTTCCCTAGGTGTCATACCCCAAGCGATTTGCACCAAAAGCAAAGGGAATTTGCAATCAAACTAGGAAATGCTCAGATTCAAAAAAGATGGCAATCGTCACATGTAAATAATTTTTTTGGTTTACTCAATAAGGAGTTTGAACACCAAGAGATCTGTAGAATATCACAAACAAAATCATATCCTCCTAAGTCAGTGACTTACTTTCCAAACCCAGCATCAAAATATTATTATTTATTTGGATCTTGCATTGATCAAAGTTATTTTTTTTTCTTCTCTGCTGTGTCATGCATCACTGTTTCAGATAATAATTCTATTTTCTAATGCAAATGTATTTATCTACATGTATTCATATTTTTTGTGTGAAAAATGCACACAAGCTGTTAATATACTAATAAGGGGTAAACAATAATTGCAATAAATAAAGTCTAGCTACCAATTTCTTTCTTCTATTTTCTTAAATGACACAACTTACACCTTAGGTGTAAGTTGTTGAAGGTGCACAGTACTCAAAATAATCAGTTTAATGTAATTAACTAAAAATCAAATACACAAATGACTGATAGTTACCGTGCAAGGGAGATTGGATAAAAATTTAAATTTGTTAAAACAACTAATTTCAGCTTATTTCAGTTTCTCAGTTTTTGCCAGAAAATATAGGTAACCAGCGGAAATGTTGACATTTATTAATATAGTTTATTTTTTTCTGATATAGTTACAATTAATATGGCAGCTAGATTCTTGCAACCTCATAAAGAACACACAGGTATTTTTAATGGTCTTTAAGCCTAGTGTATCTGTGCCTTCAGCATTACTTACTGGCATCTGTGGGTGGTGTTGACAGCTAGTAAGAGCAGTGGAACTTGCACATCAGACCAACCAGCCACATAGAAACCCACAACGTGAGCCCTATAAAATTCTATAAGTGCAGGTAATGCTGAGGAAAAGCCGGAGGCACATTGTTGTGCTTGCGATTCCATAGTTTTCTGCGTCATGCTTGTACTCACTATAGGCATTGTGAATTTAGTTATTACATAGCAATCACTGTTTAGTGCACTATACAAAGTAATCCATTCTCTCTGAATCCATCTTTCATTTCTCAGAGAGTATAGTTTAGGGTAGAATGAGAATGCATGTTTTTCAGTGTTAAAGATGTTGCTGTTCTCCTTCAGGTAGGCTAGGTGCTGAGTTGTAGAAAAAAGATATTTGCACTGCAAAACTCTGCATCAGCCACAGCTTGTTGCCCAGGTACATCCAACTTGGCTCTACTTGCAACATGGCAGTTGAAGAGACTGCTATATGATCTATAGATTAGTCAACATTACTTTTATTCGTAATAAACCCATCTTATTTAATTAGACTTACCATAACTAGAAGGGAATACACACATTTGTGGATATTGTATGTATTAGTTTGGTTTTCAAATAAAAATAACAACAACAAAAAAATGCCATATGGCAGTTCTTTCCATCTACTCGTACCTATGTTTTACATAATAGTATACCTTATTGACATCAACCGTGAAAATACTTTATGGTAAATTTTTATTGGTAGCTTTTGTAAAATTCTGCTTTAAAAAAAACAAACAAACAAGCAAACTGAACTGTATTTAGGAATGTCAGTGTTCTGCATAATTTCAACAAGTAGCCCAGGGCAGTTTTCTGTTACTAGACACCATACATCTTTAATGGAACTAATGGAACAGCTCAGGGTCTTAAATGGAGCTATTAAGGGCAAAACGGAGGAGTTTATCTTTGGCTGTGAGCTTTTAAGACCACCGACACTCCACAGCCTATTAAAAGAGTATGGATAAAGAAAGGATGGTTTTTATATAGCTTTATTTTTAATCAAGTATCGATGAAAGAAAAACAAATGAGTCAATCTTGATTTGTGAGTATATGCGCATATTCGAATGCACTGGTGTGAATGCATATAAAGGTTAGATTAATTGTCGAAATGTAATGATCAATTCATACTTCCACATGATGATATGTCGACATTTGTAGCCAGTTCATGTTGGGTTCAGTTCATCCTGCATCTTTCTCTCTTATCTTCTGATAAATCTTTCAGCATCCCCCAGGCATCCGAAAAGGTTTTTTTTTTTCAAAAATGGTATGGTATGCATGGTATTTATTTTCAGCAGTGTGTAGTTTGATGTTATTTTATGTTTTCAATTCTCAGAAATAAAAAAATAAATAATAAAAACTAGAAGACTCTAAATGACACACCTTATAGGTATGTTCAGCTATTTTACAGATACATTTTTAAAGTTTGAGGTTGCTAATATTTTTGCAGTTTTCATTATACAAGTAATAAGGTAGATACTTTGTCATGAAAATGAGAACACCCTTGCAGGCAATGTTAAAGCTAAGGTCATTGTGTATTTGAAGTTTAAATGAATTAGTTTTGTTTTGTTTTTAAATAATTGTTTTGGTAGATTTATTTATTTGGGTGAAGGGAACATTTTGGGATGCTTTAATGCAAAATAAAACATAATTTGTTAAAGTTATTTTTAAATGTGAGTATTAAAATTTTACAGATGTATACTTACGGTTTCCAAGAGATCAGAAGAACACAAAAAATTGAGTAATATTTTGATGTGCTCATCAGGTCATCCATCGAGCGTCAAGCAACTTCACTTGAGTGACCTTGAGTGTCCAGGCCTGGAGGGGCTAGTCAGGAGAACCTGGGGAATTCCCTGTGCCCCATGTGTTTATGGACCACTAGGACCAATACATAATCATAGTCATATCAGTGATTAGGTATAGCCTGCCTGCTGGTTAGTTGTACGTCATATGACCACAACTATTAATGGGCCAAAATAAATCATTGATGTTCTACTGTGAAAGCAGGAATAAAGTACAACAGAAAGAGCTGGAAGATGAAGCCATGCGATGTAACCTTTTTAATAATAGCACTCGGTTTGAGAACCAAATTGCAGACAGTTAAAAACAGACTAAACCGTGTTTGGATCAAGTGGATAAATTAAGCCTGTTTTCCCACCTGCACTGCTGTATCATACACTAGTATTTGAATATCACTTTATCAATATACACAGTATATACCACTTCTTTGTAATGTTTTGCACCAGTTGGGTAATCAGGATTATCCCAGTTTGTCAATTTGTTCTTTATTACCCCCATCATCATGTTTTATATGAAGTGTGCCATGTCAGTCTTAATAAAATATAACAGATAGATTTTTATTTGTTAGAATCTAGGTGCAGATGAGTCTCTTGATGACATCTACAGAGGAACAGATTAAGGAATACATTGTGGTTATGCACTTAATAGTGCAGACATACAGGGGTTGGACAATGAAACTGAAACACCTGGTTTTAGACCACAATAATTTATTAGTATGGTGTAAAGCCTCCTTCCGCGGCCAATACAGCATCAATTCATCTTGGGAATGACATATACAAGTCCTGCACAGTGGTAAGAGGGATTGTAAGCCATTCTTCTTGCAGGATAGTGGCTAGGTCAGTACGTGATACTGGTGGAGGAAAACGTTTCCTGACTCGCTCCTCCAAAACACCCCAAAGTGGCTCAATAATATTTAGATCTGGTGACTGTGCAGGCCATGGGAGATGTTCAA
>JAHUTJ010058926.1:0-18228 GCA_036250325.1 Characodon lateralis | reverse complement strand
AAAGACCTGAAATATTTCAGTTAGTGTGCAATGAATCTAAAATATATGAATGTTAAATTTTCATCACAACATTATGCAAAATAATGAACTTTATCACAATATGCTAATATTTTGAGAAGGACCTGTACACACTTCACATTCTTGGGATAAGTTTGATTCCAGGTCAAAAAGATAACTGGCATAAAAAGATAACTGTTGACAGAAATAAAATTCAAAAATAGGTATGATGATCACTTACTAAGAAACAGTTTGTAGTATGTCTTAATTGTTGAGTAATAAAAGTAATTTATTATGTGTATTTTAAAGGTCTGTGTACAAAGAGTAACTGCCAATATATGTCTACTCCAATAGTTTTCATGCATTCATGTACAAAAAATAATATATATAAAATACATAAGAGCAACTTTGTGACGTTTAATTGTTGACAACTGTGCTGGACTTTGCATATTATTACATGTTTGGATCACGTAGAAAGCTGTCAGGTTCGGTCTAGATAGTTGACACCTATCTGGCCGTCTGTAACCAACAGCTTTAGCTCTTACTATCATTATGTAAAAACAGATCTTTAAGGAAAGCCTTATTTAAAGCATGTTGAAATGCATTAAGATAAATCTCCAGAGTTGACGTTCGTGGCTAACAGACTGTGAGGGTGTTTCTGCAACGAACAGACATATGGGCGGAAAATAAACATGTACCGCTTGTGTATGGCTAATTTTATAACTACGGTAATTCTGTTAATGTTTCAATTCCAACATTCCCAATCAAAGCTCAAAACAGACGCGTAGCTAGCGGCTAATGTTAGCGGTTGCTCCACAATCCTATTTGTGAGTCTCCTTTCTACAGTAATGTTAAAGGAGAGAAACAAGACGCTATTTAGGCTAGCTTAGTAGTTAGCATGCTATTGGGCCTAAAGGCCGCTTGACTGCAAAGACAGAAACACAGAAAGTTGAAAACAGCAAATAAATGACATTTTAACTCTGCATCATCGTCCTTAGCTCTCACACCGCAACATGCACTGTGTAAGATTGGGTTATATTACCGTGTGAATGACGAATTCTCGTGTTGTTTGTAGAGATTCCGATAACGGCGTCGTTCCTCGCGAGAGATGGAACCTGTGCCTCTGGCTGCTCCTCGTCCTGTGGTTCAGGAGTCACTCTGCAGGGTCCGCCGCACTAAGCATTCACAGCCGTTTGACCAAGAGCCAGGTTAGGGATCATCTACTTTTACCTTAAAATATTTGTATGCTGTTTAGATTAGTTGTAGGAATGTATTTTATATGCGTGACCTCATCACATGTTTACTTTAAAAGCGTACTTTATAGGTTGCAAATATCTCTGGTCGCTTTTGCAGTTTGTCACACCCTCCCGAACCTTGATCTTCCTAACATTTTTGCTACTCTTCTAAGAGTTGTAATACTTGTGCCATAATATCGTCATGCTATTTAAGCGAAAGGGAGTTTTATTTTCTTCCTTAGTCTAAATAAAAATAACAACGCTTTAGATAATTTAACATGCTATATATGGTTGCAGTCAAGAATCATTTTTAATTGTATTTGTCTATAGTGTACTATAACAAAATCTTATGTGACTCCAATGAATACCAGCAGGAGGTCATTAAGTTTAGTAGTTTGATCAGTGGTTATTGTCTTGTCTTGTTTTATGAGTGTCACTATAGCATAGCTTTATGTACTATGGGGAGAACTAAAATAAAACAGCGTGTAATAGAAAGTTCTCAAATACTAATATATAACTAAATTAAACTGAAAATCAAACATTTGTATGAACACGTTTTTCATAGTTCCTGAAATTAGTAAACTACAACACACAATTAACTAATACGCAATATGGTTCAGTTGCATGGGTATGAAAATGTTTGTTTACTAGTAGGAGATGGAAAAAGAAAGGCAAAAAATGGCAATGCGTGAGTATGAAATGGGGGGACGAACTGGCAAATCCACGAATCGACCCGTCGGAATAGGTCTTATGAGTGTAGCAGCAATAAATGAGGGTGAAGCCAAATTACAGCTGACAGCAAACGTCAGTGCGTTTGACACAGAAGGTGTAATTCTAAACTACAAGTATTTACTGTATTTCCAAACGTTTTGGTTTGCTGCGGTGTAGTTTTTAACGTGAGGAAAAAGTTTTCCAAAGTTTTGCTTTTGCATGGACATGTTTTAATTGAAAAATTGATAGTTATTGTCTACTAGCTTGTCTTGGCTAGTCAGCATCTCTCTTCCAATGGACTTCGCCCCTTTTCGTTCCCATTTTGAACGGTTCAGCCTGTCTGGTACTGCCTCAAAATCGACTCTAGCGAATGCACGTCCTAGCTCACATTGGACGTCACTTTGGAAATTCTTCATACACAAAGCTAAATACCTTAAAACCCAACCTGAGTTAAATGTGTTTCACAAAAGCTTTCAGTTATTTCTTAGTGCTCTTAGTAGAATGTACAATAAAAATGCCCACAATCTTCTTTCTCTTATTGAAAAATATGTTTTAAAGAGGACAATGAACTTTTTTGCAGATAAACTGTATAAACTGGGCCTTATGTGTGCCATCTTTATGTCAGTCAGTCATTTTCTACCTCTTATTCCATAGTGGGTCGCAGGGGAGCTGGTGCCTATCACCAGCAGTCTATGGGCAAGAGGCAGGGTACACGCTGGACAGGTCACCAGTTCATCACAGGGCAACACACAAACAACCATGCACACACTCATTCACACACCTAAGGGCAATTTAGAGTGACCAATTAACCTGGAGGAAGCTGGAGTACCCAGTGAGAACATGCAAACTCCATGCAGAAAAACCACCATCTTTATGTGATTGTGCTGTTTTTTTTTTATTTATTTCATGTAAACTTTAGCAATTCTGCACTATTTGTCCTAAAACCATCTTAGTGCTTAGTTTTGGGGTTGTACGGTGGCTACTGCAGTTGAATTTTCCTATTGGTTCAAACATGCTTATGTCACAGTCCTGGTTCCAGTATAAAACAATTTCACTCAGACACGCGCCCATAGCAAGCCAGTACCTCGAACCTGATAAGGTTCATTCCTTTCTTTGTTTGGGGTCGGAGTTATTCTTTTACATGGGGTTTAGTTCCACTTTAAAATCTAAACCCAGCGCTTTATTCTGTACATTATTTTAGCTTATTGCATCCTTTTTTGCACTTTAATTTCATGCTTTTGTATAGTGCCTTTTTGTTTGTAAATGAACCTTTTGGTCTATGTTTATGTTTGCTTTTTAAATAATAAAAAAAAGGGCCTTCTTGTTCTTCTTGGGTTTATTGGCAGTAGGTAAACAGCTATTTGGTGCATTACCACCATCAACTGGTGAGGAGTGTGAGTCAGAATGGCAATTCTATTTAAGTAGTTTAAAAGAAAATATTAATACGTTCTTCTAATTAAGCCTATTGTTATTAGGTATTGCAAGAAATATTGGTAACATTAATTAACTAACATAACATTACATTAACATAAACTAAATGTATTTAGTTGCTGCCATGATTGGTTAAGTCACCATAAGTGTTAAGAATCAATTGACTGGTAGTTGTAATTCTAAGACAGTTCGGGTGGCATTTTATTATTGAAATTTGTGTCAGGGTATGTACTTCGTAATTTAATTTCTCCCTGTCAAAAAGAATATTTCAGACATCCAAAAGGCTTTCTGTTCACACAAACTCTATCTGATAGACTTTCAGCACTATATACTTACAACTTCTTCGCATTAATCATTTGAAATTGAGAAAAAAATGGCCACCTCCTGTATATTTACATTTCACTTACAAATTCATTGAAAAACAAGTTAACTTTGTGGTTTGAAATAGATTTTGTTCTAGGATTATTTTGTCAGATAGACAATGGTCATAGTTTGTAATTTAACATTTTTGTTTAGATTAAAAAGTATCTCATCTCTTTCCTAAATAGATTTAAGCTTCCTTCATTTTAATGGAAACAACATTAAGGTAATTGTGTTGGGGAGAGAAAGCCCACATAACCCCCCATGGTTTGTTGAATTATTGCTGCTTTTTGGTGTGTCTGTTAAAAAGTGCTCTGTAAACATATTTGGCATTGACATTGAATCAGAATCAGAAAAGCTTTATTGCCAAGTACGTTTTTGGACATACAAGGAATTTGTTTTGGCGTAGTCGGTGCAATACAATACAAATTAAACAGTATAAACATATCTACATTGGCATTTACAAAATTCCAAACGATTGACTTATTCCTGTCACTTTTTTGTACAGTGATATTTAATTTTGCCTCTAAAATGCTTTTTGAAGTAAAAGTCAAAATGTTTGCAAATGTTCATCTGTAACATGAAATGCTAGTAAAATACATTTAAGTTTGTGGTTGCTAAGAGGCGTAACTATTAAATGATAAATGGCCTTGCTGTAGAATGCTTTTCAAGCGAGCACTATGACGTCAGCAGGTGGCTCTGCCCGTGCTCGCGAGGACAGGATGACTGCAGCTGATGAATGTGTGTAGTGATGTAATTTTAGCCGTTTGTTGACTACGGATGGCTGTTTGTGCCAGGCTTTGCGGAGTCGGACAGTCCCGAAGGTGCCGGAGACGACAGAGAAACGACCAGCAGGACCAAGGAAGCGATTCTGACATGGACGAGGAAGAAGAGGAGCGGATCGTAGGCCAGCGGAGAAGCGACGCAAGCAGCTGCGGAGGCCCCGGGCGCCTCACGGCCGCGGCCGCCACTGCAGGGCCAAGTGACGCTTGTGAATATGGCAGCGGTCATGTCAACAGAAGCGGCTCAAACACGGGACCTCCACACCCAGAGTCATTAATGGAACTACCCCCGGAAATATTAGTGGAAATATTCTCCTTGCTTCCCGGAACAGTGTTACCAAATGTCGCACTCGTATGCAAAAAATTCAGACAAATCCTCAACACGGAAACTATATGGAGAAGACGATGCCTGGAAGGTAAAACAGATGATGATTAGGCTTCATAACTCTTCATAACACAGTCGACTGAAACATGACAAAGTATGTCTTTAATAAATCCTGTCAGCTATAGCCTGCCTCATGAATATGCTGCCCTGAAAAAAAAAAAAAAAAACGTACACAGAAATCATCAAAAGACTTAACGTGATGACATCATTATCATTATTTTTATTTAATGCGGTCATAATAAACTGCTGCCTTTTACTGGCACCTGTCAGCCATTCTGTGCAGCTGGTAAGACCGCTGATGCAGGCCTGGTCCGTTTTAGCATTACTGTGATAACTTCAGAGTTTAGAAACTATATCATACACAATATCAGTTCTATGAACATTAAAATGCTTAGGCTGGTCACGGTCATACGTGAACAATGTGTAGGAAAAATACAATTTTCCATTTAAATCTGCATGTGAACGTTGCAGCAACACATTTATTAAGAATGACGTTCAGTGGCGTTGTTTTCATTTTTAAATTGGAGTATCGCTCATAAATTAAACCCAAAATAACTAACAATTTTAAATACTTTCTGCTGATTTCCAGAGAATGCAATTTGATGGCTTGCTGAATCTTACTTTCGATCGTTACCTGTCTCGCTTTTAAAATAGAAAATATCAGATTTAAGAACAAGCGGTGTTACTTTTTTGTGGTCAGAAAAGGATACGTTGAAATTTCCAATTGTCTTATGTGAAGTAACAAAAAACATGAAAACGTCTTCATCCTGTGACGTCACTGTCCATTAACATGAGCGAGTGACATTGGGTAATGTGATCTAAAAACCTTTTTTTTTTTTTTTTCCAAAAACTTATCCTGATCCAAAATCATCAAAACTTAAGATCTGTGTTTTTTAATTAATTTGCTTTTTGCAAAATAAATATGTTGGACAACACCTTTTATGTGTACATTAACAACAGTGCCTCCTAGAGGCGCAGAAGAACCGTCCAGTCTGTGAATTTTATTTAATTAATTTTTCCATCTAAAAGCACCTTATTCTGTCCACATCTAATACTGTGGCTTTCTTCTATAAACCCAAAATGTGTTGTGTCCCATGTTCTTTTTTACTAAGTAAATACAGATGAACAGGACATATAAAATGAGCACGTTTGAAGGAAGATAATTATTGGGCGGGAAAAATAGCTTTTTTTCAATGGCATGTGAGCCCGATTCCAAAAACCACCACCCGACTATAAATGGGCGGTGAAATCATGGGATGAATCACAGACTTTGCTAGAAAGCTGAGTTGTGGAGACTTTCAGGAAAATGCAACAATTAGATGCACGTTTTAGGCTGTTTTTGTTTTCTGCTGGAAATTGTAAGCTTTTAAATATTAAAAATAGGAATATAAATATGAAAAAGGCAACAATTAACTTTGTGCTCATTTCTTTACCACAAAAAAGAAAAACAGCTTTAATGTCAATTTGAGATTCTATATGCTAAAAGCAAAATCAAAATAACCTCTTGGTTTCTGGTTTCTCATTAGTAGTTTGATGGGAACCTCCAATTATCAAAATGTAATTATGAAATCATTTATCAAAAAACTCTTCAGCTTTATGCAACAGTCATTCTTTCATTTAGTTTTTCCACTCCTTAATAGATGCATTCTTGCTGGTGGAATATTCTAGGGAGTAACTAAAAATAACATACAATGCAGGGAGAATTTTGAATCCCCAGCAGTTAGAGGAGGACTGCACAAAGCATGGGATAGTTAGTAGATGACATAACAAGCAGGGTTCCAGGTCTCTACATGTGAGGTTGTGGGTCTTTTCTATGTGCAATGGAGAGCAGCTGTCAAATTCTAGGAAAAATCAGCAAAGGAATGTGTTTGCTGTTGAGCTGGCATAGACAGTTGGACATTATAGCTCAAGTTTGTTTCTCATGACTGTAACTAACTGACTCCTGATTTGTAACCTTAGACTCTCTGTCTCCTTTGACTGCCCTACAAATACTTTGTCCAGCTGAAAATGTTTTATAGTTAGAACATTACTCAGCAATTATATAACAACACTACAAATTAGATTAGATGCAGATCTGTAAAAACAGAGTTTCAAACTTAAGACTGTGTGTGTGTTAGTGTCCATGACTTGTATGATTTTGACAGTTCTGATTTCTAACATTAAATTCAATGGGTTGTTTTTGTTTTGCAGAGTTTGGAATGAAGGAGGATCTGAGGAAGATGGAGGCAGGAGGAGTGTCCAGCCAAGATCTCTATGTCAAACGTCAGTTTCACAGCTTTCCCATAATGAAACCCACTGAAGCAATAAAGTCATTACTATTTTAGGGCTCCTCGAGCACCTTTTTTTTTTTCTCTCGTTATACACAGTAACTGTTTAGATAGAATAGAGGGGAAAGGCTTACTTTCATATAAAGTAGGTGGAAAGCATATTTGAGGTTTCTCTGTCCCACTAAGACTAATGGGATTACATCTATGAAAAAGTTTCAATGTTTTCTCCCCGAGTCTGCTCCTCATTGTGTACAGGCAGAATTTCAAGCATATTTGCCAGTTTTTATTTTTATTTTTTTAATGCCATCTGTTTGCTCTTAAAATGACCTTTTTTGCACATTAGTCCAATCATGTGAGCGCTGGCCTGGACTGACCTCGACTCGGTTCTGTTGCTGTTCTATATATGCCTGTGTTGTGCCTGTGCAGGTGTCATCCCGCGCGTGAAGTCTGGGCGCTTTATGAAGCTCCTACCTGACTACGAGCACATGGACTATAGAGACGTGTACACACACTGTATGTGGATTGCTGCAGCATGACGGGTTGTGTGTTGGAGTCTTTATATTGACTTGACGTGGAAGCAAACAGTTGAAGCACTAATGTACTTCCTGTGATAATAGTTCATTTGTCATTGTGTTTACGGCACTGTGTGCTGGAAGCCAGATAAGCTGGTGTGCTACATTTGCTGTTTTGAAACTTAGCTGTCTGCAACGTAGAGTGTAGGTCAGAAGTTAAACACTTATCATGAATTTTGTATTGATCTTGGGCTCTTAATCATTTATTTGAACTTTTTTTTCCCATGATGATGCAACAAACATCTTCAATGAAAACCAAAATGTTAGGTGCATGAGGGAGAATTTATTGTTGCTTTTCACTAATACACACATGATCAAATATATACATACACCCCCTTAATTATCTGGTTAAATATCCCTTAGCAAGTTGCACTTGGACCACACACCTTTTGTAGCCATCATCAAACGTCTGGTAGAATTCCAGGTTGATGGTTAACCTCTCTTTTTGCCAGATCTAATGGAAACTGTCACACACCTGGCCTTTAAGCTTAGTCTGAAAGGTTTCAGATGATGTAAAGGTTTTCCAGAGACTTTGTTTCTGTGCTTTATTTATTTCAGATCCAGATTATAAGTGCCTTTGGACTATTTGTCCTGTTGAAACACCTTGTTGTGTCCAAATGTCAACCATTTGACCCAAACTTTTACCCTCGGATTAAAGAACAAAGGTTAGAATGACTAGTAACAGTTCAGAAGCTACCAAGCCTATCAAGATCTAGAATCCAATGAAACTCCATTTTCACTTCGCCATGGACTGAAAGGGTGATTACCAACAAAAGATGCCATTTTTCCAAAATCAACACCTTCAAGCTTCACTGATATTTGCCTTTGCCCCCATAGAGAAGCTCATTGCCTTCTGGAGGAAAGCGTTGTGGTCAGTCAAGACAAAAGCTGAGGTGTTTGTCTTCAGCGACGATAAGAACATTTTAAACTGTGGAACACTATACCGACACTCGAGCCTGGTGGTTGCAGCATCTTGCTGTGGGTTTGAAAGGGGCAATGGTGTATTGCACAAAATGGATAGAATAATGAAGAATGAGGACTTGCTACAAAATCTAAATTTATCTCAAGTCAACAGCTAAGCAATTTAAATTTTAACAGTTTTTTTGGTCCAGCAGAACATTTATCCCAAAGATCTAGCATGGCTGGGTTATAATGGATACATGAGTTCAACATTAAGCATTAGAAAAGCCCGGACCTCAGTGATAATGAAAATATGTGGACCGTCCCTAAAAGCCAGGCCTATTTCAAGAAGCTAAACAGTTTGAATGAACTTTGCCAGTTTTGTAAATAAGTGTTCAAAGATTCAGCCACATATGTGCCAGAAGCTTGTGGGCAGGTGCAAGTTGCTAAGGGATGTTGCCTTCCTTAATTACTAATATCTATGTATGTACAGTATAATTTGGACACTGCACACAAGAAAAAACACAGTTCATTCACACTTGTGGATCCAGTTCTTGATTTTTAAAATTCATTCATTCTACACTGTAAACTCTGTGCATATCTATCTATCTATCTATCTATCTATCTATCTATCTATCTATCTATCTATCTATCTATCTATCTATCTATCTATCTATCTATCTATCTATCTATCTATCTATCTATCTATCTATCTATCTATNTCCATCCATCCATCCATCCATCCATCCATCCATCCATCCATCCATCCATCCATCCATCCATCCATCCATCCATCCATCCATCCATCCATCCATCCATCCATCCATCCATCCATCCATCCATCCCAAAGTGAATGAGATCATAATGACCATGACGAGTGAATGTAAACTTCTGACTGACAAGAAGTTGGTTATATTTTTCTTTACGTCTTGTGAAACATGTAGTGAGTAGTTTTAACTTCCCTTTTTAACTACATTTTTAACCATACAGCATTAACTCTAAGGTGATTACGAGTGCGACACAGGAGAAACCGATTACTATGGTATGCTGTTGTGCTCTTCTGCAGTGCTTCACCCATATAGGCACATTCTAGGGCTTTGGCAGCCTGACATCGGACCTTATGGTGGATTGCTCAATGTTGTGGTAAGTATTACACAGTAAATATTTGCAGTAAGACGAACTCTGATCACAGTCAACTGTTTGTTAAACATGACTATTTGGGACTTTATTAGCTTTCAGCGTTCTGATAGAACAGTTGTTTGGTTAGGGTAAATAATTAAAACAATATTTCCCCTAGGTGGATGGGTTATTCATTATTGGCTGGATGTATCTGCCACCTCATGATCCCCGTGTAGAAGATCCGATGAGAAGACGACCGCTTTTCCGTATTCACTTGCTGGAAAGCAAAAAGGCCACTGTGGAGTGTATGTATGGACACAAAGGTCCCCACAAAGGAGACATACAGGTGAGGGCCTGAAGGAAAACATTTAAAGAGCGCCTAAGTTAGCTCTAGAGTACATGCATGCAGGATTTTGTATGTACACTTAAAATACTTTTATTTTAGGGTGGCTGCTTATTAAAGTTTCTCATCTATTAATAGATTACATTTTCTGTTATTTTAGACAGTAAAGAAAGATGAATTTTCTACAAAATGTAACCAGACTGATCATCATCGGATGCCAGGAGGCAGACAGGAGGTGCGTCTAACTGTTACTAACAGATCTTGTTAATGACCTGTTTTAGATTCTGATGTACCATGGCTTGGGGAAAATGTCTTCGCACTTCTTTAACTTTTTCACACATTGTCACATTACAAGCACACTTCGGAGTATTTGGATTTTATGTGATAGACCAACACTAAGTAGAAAATAATTGTAAAGTAGGTGGAAAAGGATTGTTTTCTGAAAATCTGAAAAAGGTTTGACATGCAATCAAATTCTGCCCAGCTGAGTTAATACACTATAGAAGCACTGTTTGCTGCAATTACATTTGCAAGTGTTTTTGGGTTTGTCTCTACTAACATTTCTGTCAATTCTTCCTTGCAAAAAATCTCAAGCTCAGTCAGTTTGGAAGGAGAGCATCTGTGAACATCAGTTTTTAAGTCTTGTCATAAATTCTTAATTGTGTTTAGATGTGGACTTTGAGTGCACCATTCGAACATATAAATATGCTTTGATCTAAATCCATAGTTCTCCAATTGGGTTAGAAGTACCACTGGTGGTACTTAGGCTGCCTTTTATGGAACTTGGACAAAGAAATGTTTGTATTAAATATTTGCATAGCAAATACAAACTTAACCATGTTGCAGTTCCAAGTTCAAAATCCAGCTGGATTTGCTGGTCAATGCATTCCCTGACCGGGCTAATATAAACCGCTCCATTTTAGCTGTGCCTATGCGTTTAGAGGCTGTGTCCTGCTGGAATCAGAACCTGCCTTCTTTTTTTTTTTTTTTTTTTTGTACCTCTAACAGGGTTTTTAAGGGAAATGACCTGTTTTTAGCTCCATCCGTCTTCCCATAAACTCTGACCAGGTTACCTGTTCCTGCCAAAGAAAAGCATTCCCACAGCATGATACTGTCACTACTATGTTTCACTGTAGGGATTTTGTGTTTAGAGTTATGTCCAAAGTTAGCTTTCTTCCACACAAAGCATTTTGCTTATAGGTCATACAGTTTATTTTTGTTTTCATCTGACCAAAGCACTGGAGTTGAATGTTCTCTAACAAACTTTCAAGGACAGCTTTTGGTGATTTCTGAAGTAATTGGCTGCACTGGACTGTATGTTGGGGCTTTAGAGTAAAGGGGACTGAATACAAATGTATGCCACTGTTCAAATTTTTCAGATTGTGTTCATCTATTCCGCAAAATCCCAGTAAAAAGCATTGAAGTTTCTGGTTGTAAGCGGATAAATTGTGAAAGGGTTAAAGGGGTATTAATACTTTTACATGGTGCTCTACTGTACCCTGCAAAATTCAGACCTCTTTATGAAATCGGCGTGTGTTCATGCAGGAATTTAGGACGTGGTTGGAGGAAGAATGGGGTCGTACACTGGAAGAAATCTTCCATGAACACATGCAGGAGCTCATCCTGATGAAGTTCATTTACACCAGTCAATATGAGTATGACTATTTATCTTGCTTACATTTATTCTGTCACCGTCAGGCCTCAGTAGTAGCTTGGTTAACCAGTGGCTTTTGTGCTTGCTTTTGTCAGTAACTGCTTGACATACAGGCGGATCTACCTGCCTCCTATGATGCCTTCAGATCTACTGCAGCCAGGCTTATTCAAAGGCACATATGGAAGTCACGGCTTGGAGATTGTCATGCTTAGTTTCCATGGGACTTCTGCAAGAGCCACTAAACTAACTGTAAGTTTTCCTATAATCCATGGCATAGAAAAACCTCAACTAGGCTTGTTTACAAACGTGTTTTAAAAATCACATCTGGCCTGAGTTTTAGCTTTTCTAATCCCTCTTGAAACTCTCTCTGCTTTGGTGACGCCTGTGATTACAAATAAAATTGCTCTAATCCTTCTTACAGGGAGACCCAAACGTTCCCGCAGGGCAGCTCACACTGGATGTTGATCTGAGCCAGCCTATTGACCTCCCAGAGTTGGACCAACAGCGCAACATTGATGTGCTGTCACGGATTATATTGGGAATACATGAGAAAGTACAAAGGGGGGTGGAACAGCCAGCCGGTGACACCTCCGCCAGTGTCGGACGTGCAGCAAAGGAATCAGGTGGTGCAATTGCTGAATCCATGGAGGTTGACCATGGTGCCTGCGCAGATGCATCCCAGTCGGGCTCCAGCAGTAGTAGCTCTCCTCCTGAGACTCAGCCCTTTGTTTTGCCTTTAGGAGTCATGGCTCGCAATGAGGTGTACCCCCGCACCTGGAGGAAATGGTGAGGAATCTAAATAATAGGTTGCATTTAAGCTCACACCCCCATTCTTAGTCCTCATCCCTCCTTTTCTAATGGGTAGAGTGTCTTGTTTATGTGGAGTAGAGGAAGGGCTACCAAATTTCTTTCTTGCTCTGTTTAAAATATATTGTCACAAAAACATTAAAGAACCCTACTGTACATGATTAGGTTAGACGTAAAAAAAAAAAAGCACAGTTGTTCTCTTTAAACTACATGCATTAGGATTTTGATAGCTTCCATACTAGAAGCAACGACAATAATCTTAATTTGTAATCAAAATACCAGATACATTTTTGCTCTCACCTAAATCAAGGAAAGAAGTAGATGAGAAAAGCCATATTGTGAGATCGCACATAATAAAATGCACCATATGGGCAAAAAAGGAGGAGATAAGTGAACGGATGTAAATGAGCTGGCTAGGCTTTTTGCAAATGCTACCAGATTACATAAACAGCATGCTAATAGATGCATGATGTTATGATCTCTATACCTTCAATGACTATTTCATAAGCGAGCTTGTAAATGTTTGGTCTGAATTCAGAACTAGTTCTGGTTAAGAATTAACCCTTCAGTCTGGCTAATCATCAGTATAATTTAATACTGTTTGAAGATTAATACAACAAAAAGTCTGCTGTTTAAGAACAACTATAAATTGTATATTTTTTTTTAGAATACTGGCAACACATGATCAAAACCTAAATACATTTTAAATACGTTAAATTTGTTTTTCAGTTGGGAATGTTTGGTTTAAAATTCTTGTTTTTTCTCTACAAACATAAAATATACAGCATGTGAATGTTTACTGCAGCAGTCTGGTAACTGATTACAGGACACATACAGTCTTATAATGTTACGTATTTGTGGAGTAGGAGCTTCTCATAGGAGTGACTCTTAGGATATTTTACCATCACCTGAATTAAGTGCTGAGAAACAGGGGAGGAATAAACCTTGGAATTAGGATTTAGCCTTTAGCCATTTTCATTCATTTCTTTGTTGTCATATAAGAATGTTTTGGATATTTCTATTTGCTCTAATGCATTGAACTTTGTTGATGCCCTTGTTATAGCAGCACAGCACCTATAGGACTACATTTCCAATAGAACACTGATAAACAATGTTTGTGTTTCAGCTTCTATGGAACAGGCCTGATTGCTGGACACGGCTTCACGAGTCCAGAGCGCACGCCGGGGCTCTTTGTGCTGTTTGATGAGGACCGTTTTGGTTTCATCTGGCTGGAGTTGAAGTCCTTCAGCCTGTACAGTCGGCTGACGGACCACCTCCCCCACGCCCACGCGCCGAACATGGAGCGCTTTGAGGCTATGCTGCGCAACATGCAGTCTTGGACATCCTGATGCATCAAGCTTTAAGCAAAAATAACCCTTACACATGAATCGCCTCCACTGAGGACATCAACATCCTAATATCCCATGACCTTATCTCTTAATGTTCATCCTTACTGCTGTTTGAGGTTGGGTTTTACTGTTCAACTCTACCTGCTTGTTTCACTTTGACCTAACGCACTTATATCTCTCCCACACATACACTCAGAAGGGCCTCCCATGTCACTGTTTATCACCTGGTATGACCTTAATCTAACTAGTGCAGCATGATAACGGGTCACATAAAAGTTTATTTATTCTCTGCAGACAAAGAAGAGCAATGGTACCACTTATTTCACCTGTAAAGGATCCAGCTGTATGTGCCTGTGATTTCAGAACCATGTCTGTACCCGATAGTGCTTGAAGCAGATAAAGGTGTTCAATGTATTCTGTTATATCATAGTATTATACCAGCTTCAGTGCCAAACATGTTCACGTGCATGCTGCGTTTTTTTTTAGATCTAATCAACTCTGCACTCATAACCACTGTCTGAACATGTTTGGTTTGTATAAAGCAGCATGCCTTTTGTTTTCCAACAGGTAAATTAAGAATTGACTTCTCAGGTGTTTCTTTTGGTTTCAAGTCCACATAAAGAGTCCAGTTACATTCAGTATGGTCAGCAGAAAAACACAGGACATTCTTTAGAAATTGGCCAATGTTTAATTGTCAATCTTCCATTTTATCAAACATTGACCTCACATTAGCCAATGTTGATTTGTCTAATTTTGATCTTTGCTCTTTGAACTAAAACTTTAATTTTCAGTGTTAATGCATCACAGTTAATGTCACCCCACACAACATATTGGCCTGTTAATAAAAGCTGGAAAGATGTATTTTAGTGCAATAGGTAGTATATTCAGTAGTTTACATTTAAGTATCCAAATATGCTGTTTTTGCTTCTGTAAAAATGTCTCCACCTTTAAAATGTGTGTTTTCATGACTGACAGTGTTCTGTCTGGCTGTATTAGCTGCAAACCTTTTACCTCCAGTTCCCTCTATAATGATTTCTAACTCGCTGGTCGTCGCTCGGACCAGTGGCTTAAAGTGCAACTGGAAGTTCAGATTAAATTTCTGTGTGTCTCATTACAGCCATCTGATGGTGATGCCCAGTAGCTTTCTTACTCCAAGTGCACTTTTCTGGGTAGGTCAGTAAATCATGAAAACTAGTGGCCAGCACTTTTATATCAGACTGCAGTTTCGCTAACATCTGTGAAACAGTTACCTGCTGAAACATCCTTGATATTTTACATTTTATTAACCTCATGTCAACTTTTTATTGAAACTCTCTGTAAGCCCAGCTAAATGAATGATTTGCTGTTAAAGTGTGTTGCTTTGTATTAATGTCATATGCTTAGTTTCATTGGAAGTTTTAGGTTTGACCTTTTGAACTGCTCACATCAGACTTCAGGGAGATTTTCAGCTTAAGCACTCAGTAATAAAAATTAAAATCTCTTTCTCATATCTTTTATGCCGGTTAAAGTGTGCATCATGTTTCCATATTCTGTGTTCACTATCTTTAAAAAAAAGCCATAGTGAAAAATGTATTTGCCTGCTTGCTGATTTTTTCTTTTCTTTTTTTGTCACACTACAAATTTTCATATGAAGGAAAACCTGAATACATAGAAAATGCAGATGTCAAGTGGTGATTTCACCTAAAGAGGACATATCATGCAAAATTCACATTTTTAGCCATTAAATACATTTTGTTATGTACTTGGGAGTCTTTGAGCGCAGAAAGTTGAATTTAGTCTTTCCAGGTGCAGCATTCTTTGTATTCTGTTTAGCGCATATTGAACTGTTATGTCACATTCTTTGCTGCGGAACTGCTAAACAAGTTCATGGACTTCCTGCTAAAAATATTCACAAATATGCCATTTTTATTTCTTGCTGTAAAATGTTCGGTTGTTGGGTGCATTAACCCACATAATTCATTACACCATCCACCAGTATCAGAACCTCTGCAGGGTCATCTTCTTCATTCTCCTGTTGCTCTGGATCAGACTCTGGCCCAAGCATGTAAGGCTGGATGGACAAGTCTTCTGTTGATGACATCTTTTAATCAGTTTGGGAATTAAGAAAATGTTTGCCGCTGCTAGATAATTGTATCTCTGCTATCAAACTACGAAAATGGCCAAACGGGCTGCAGTGGAACGCTCTTTGACCTGAAGAGAGGCGGCGTGTGAAGGGCCTCTGTAACATGTAAAGAGACCACACCAAAACGAGTTGCTATCATACGCACCTCAGCACAGGGGTAAAAGAGGAGCCCGTGGATCTACGATAACAAGGAATTCAGACCAAAATATTGTAGTTCCACTTTATATAAACCACAAATTAATGTTTTAAATGTGAAAAGGAAGGATTTAAAAGTATGATATGTCCCTTTTAAGAGAATAAGCTGTCTAAACCAACCTGGCCCTGTGAGAAAATAGATTTACCCTCGTTTGTAAATCTTGAATGTGATTAACCACATTATTTGAAAAGCCAGGTTCAATTTCGCTAGTTTCACTCAGGCCTGATTACTGTTAGATCTCTAGAAATAAGAAATCACTTCAATAGACCCTGACAATATGAAGTAGACAAAAACATCTCAAAAAGCAACATATTCCCCCGAGCTAAAGAAATTCAGGAATAGTTGAGAAATAAAAAACTGGTAAACTTTTTCAGGAGAGGATAGTCTACCAGAATTACCACCGGAAGTGCATCAACGCATCATCCAGGAGGTCATAAAAGTTCCCAGAACTGGCGTTCAACAATAAAGAAAAAGGGGCAAAAATGGTATCCATGAGAGATTTACAAGGTCAAAACAATTTCTGACTGAACAAAAAAACATCTTAATGATTCCAAAGACTTTGGAGGAAACATTCTGTGGACCAAAGAGACAATAGAAGAGCTTTTTGAAAGGGGCTTTTCCTGCCATCAGGCATAAAATAGCATTTGAGGGGGAATAGCCTTTGCAGCTTCAAGACCTGAACTACCCGGCATAATTGATGGAAGCATAAATTCTGCGCTCTACCAGAACTTTTTGGAGAGAATGTCTGGCCATCAGTTTGTGACCTTAAGTGCACTTGGGTTATGCATCTAAACAATGATCCAAAGCATGCCAGCAAGTCTATCCCTAAAGTGTTTAAAAAAACTAAATAAAATTTTGAGTGGCGTCGTCAAAGTCCGGACTTAAATCCCATCAAGATGCAGTGACAAATTCATGTTCAAAAACCCACCATTGTAGCTAAATTAAATCAACCTTTTATAGAAGAGTGGACCAAAATTCCTTTATAGTAATGAAAGAGACTCATTGCTAGTTATTGCAAATGCCTGAGGGCAGTTGTTGCTGCCAAGGGTAACAAAGCCAGTTGCAAGGCTGCAATTTGTTTTTTTACATAGGGTCAGGTAGGTTTGGTGAGCTTAAAGTCATTTTAAAGCAGCTTCGTTTTACTTGCTCTGGTTATCTTTAATAATCTGTTGCATTTAAGTGCAAAAAAAATATTTTTTGCATTTTTTTACAGCACTGTACTTTAACCCAGTGCATGTGAAACATAATGTAAAGAATTATGTAGAGTTTCCACTGCAGACACAAAGAAACAGGAGTTTATTTTTTATTGATCTACAACAACATTTAATTTCCCTTTGGGATTAATAAAGTATTTTTGAATTGAATTGAATTAAGTGATGTATCCTTCAAAAAGCCGACATGTTTACAGTATTTAGAACATATAGGTGCATCTCAGTAATTAGAATAATAATTAGAAAAGCTTATTTAATGTGATATGGCATGAGCATTTTTAACACAAATTGTTTTGTACTCAAATTTTCTGATGTTAAAAAAAACTATAGAAAAAAATCCAAAAACGTGTGTGAAAAGTAGAGAACTTTAGAACTGGAAATGTGTAGGAACCATGTAAATATCCCAGCTAAACCAGTATTGACAGCAGGTGGGTGCTTTTAAAATGACAGAATTAGGGCTGAAACAATTAATCAGATTAATCTTGATTAATCGATTATTGAAATAATCGTCGACTAATTTAGTAATTGAATCGTTAACTGGAGTATGCAGACTAAAAGATGCCATTTGCTAAAAGAAAAACCCACTCAGAGCAGTAATTGGGCCAAAATTGTACAAAAATATGTTTATTTTGCATTTAAGATTAAAAACCTTTGTAAATATACTTGTCCAAAACTCCTCAAGTGGTATAGCTTTAGCTTCACCTGGCTTAAATTCTGTAAAAAAGCCTCCAATTAAGCACTTTTTCCTAACCGATTATTAATTGATTGATCAAAAAAATAGTTGCCA
>JAHUTJ010058925.1:2553-18235 GCA_036250325.1 Characodon lateralis | reverse complement strand
AGCCTAAGCCTATAGCAGCATAACTACACAGATAGTTTCAGTTCAGATTATTTAGTTAAACGGCGCTTATTTACAACAATGTCGTCTCAAGGAACCCCACAAAGGGTCCCACTGATGGTCATTGTTACTAAAAACCACAAGGATTGGGATACCTCTCTCTGTCAGACTGATTATAACCATTGGAAAATTTCTCAATTTTGTAAATGTCAAGTGTTTTAAGTTAAATTTTTTACTTAGTTTTTCTTGTGTGTGTGTTACCGTTCAATTTGGTGTTTTGTATTTTTTGTACAGTTAAAAGATGTTTCTGAAATGCACACAAATATTGTAATGCAGTGCTGTAAATTATCTTTACATAGCAAAATAGTGCTGTAAGTTCAATGACAGTGCAGTCATTGGAGCTTCGGTTGACAAGTATTGTTGGGGGAGGTGTTGCAGCAGGCTATACAAAGTTATTTAAATTAACAGCTTTTGTTACCGCCCAGCTTCCAGGGTGATTCTAACGAAACTTTGAAGCCCGTTTTCTCCTTAAAGTACTTTGGAGAGTGCCAACATTCAAATGGTCATATCTTTGTCAATTCCTGTTCGATTTTCACAGGTTTGATATCATTGGAAAGCATAGACTTCACTCTTCAGGATCTGTAAATAACTCAAAAGGACCCAGCGTAGACTTGTTCATGGTTTTGCCATTGCCTGTCACATGATCAAAGATGTTCAGGGTATATCCATTTGTATATGTGTTTTCTTCATATATTCTGAAATCAAATTCATTCCCCAATGTTGTTCATATGTATTCTGTAAAGCTCCATCATAAAATTTGATCCATTTGTGAACATTGCACAGATTTTTCAATAATTGAGGCCGTTTGTGACAAGGTACAGAACAGTCTGAAATAATCAAATTTCATTACTGAAGATCTGAGATAATTTGGAGAAAATCTGTTTTAGAAGCTATTTGGCATGCCAGATGGGTTCTGTAAAGTTGGACCTAAAAAAGGATTTTCAAGCCTACATGATAAATCCCACTGGAATTTGAAGAATTCCTGCATTATCTGCACCATTTAAATTCCAATCCCACTATGTAAGCCCCATGCCTGCACCTGCAGCACAACCTGGGCCATTTTAATCATTTCAGCCAAGACTGGAAGAATAAAAAAAAAAAGATCACTTCACTCTGCAGTCAGAATGAGAGAAGTTGCTTAGGTAAGTGATTTGTCCATTGTGTATCTGACACTGGATTTGTATCATGCAATACCAATGTTACACAAACAACTGAGCCAATACAAATACAGTGGGGAGAACAAGTATTTGATACACTCTGATTTTGCAGGTTTTCCCACTTGCAAAGCATGTAGAAGTCTAATTTTAGATACTCTTCAACTGTGAGTGACAGAATCTAAAACAAAAATCCAGAAAATCACACTGTGTGATTTTAAGTAATTACTTAGCATTTTATTGCATGACATAAGTATTTGATCCCCTAACAACCAGCAAGAAGCCTGGCTTTCACAGGCCTGTTAGTTCTTCTTTAAGAAGCCCACTACTCATTACCTGTATTAACTGCACCTGTTTGAACTCGTTATCTGTATTAAAGACACCTGTCTGCACACTCAATCAAACAAACTTTAACCTCTCCACAATGGCCAACACCAGACAGCTGTGTAAGGACATCAGGGATAAATTAGTGGACCTGCACAAGGATGGGATGGGCTACAGGAAAATAGCCAGGCAGTTTGGTGAGAAGGCAACAACTGTTGCCGCAATTATAAAAAAATGGAAGAAGTTCAAGATGACGGTCAGTCTTCCTCGGTCTGGGGCGCCATGCAAGATCTCAACTCGGGGGGGCATCAATGATCATGAGGAAGGTGAGGGATCAGCCCAGAACTACACGGCAGGACCTTGTCAATGACCTGAAGAGAGCTGGGACCACAGTCTCAAAGTAGACCATTAGTAACACACTACGCCGTCATGGATTAAAATCCTGCACAAAGTCGTTCTGCTCAAGCCAGTGCATGTCCAGGCCAGTCTGAAGTTTGCCAATGACCATCTGGATGATCCAGAGGAGGAATGAGAGAAGGTCATGTGGTCTGATGAGACAAAAATCCCACTGGATTTTCCACTCGCTGTGTTTGGAGAAAGAAGGATGAGTACAACCCCAAGAACACCATCCCTTCCGTGAAGCATGGAGGTGGAAACATCAAAATCTGCAGTGTATCAAATACTTGCTCTCTCCACTGTATAATAGGGCATTTATGAGGGGCAAACATGCTCGGGAGCAATAAAACTGAAACATTTAAAAAATTTCAACATATTCCTCATTCAAGTTTCCATTTGAATTCACTGAGTTACTGTTGCTTTATTAATCCCTTAATCACTTCAAGTCCTGTACAGTTACTAACTCACCTGTGTAGTGCACTAATTACTGAAGTTACTTATGAACATTTTTGGATTCCTCTTTTTGTCTGTTAACAAACTCTCAAAAACAGATGTATGGTAACCTCTTCTGAGGCAGGCAGGGACACAATGCGTGACCAACACAGTGAAGCCAATTACCTTCGCTTCATAGATCTAAAAGGCAACTTAAATGATTTCTGCCTGGGAATCCATGGCACTGGAGTCTGTATTTCTACTGATTGCAAGAATCTTCCACCATTACATCTGAAGACTGGGTGTAATATAGAACTGTCGAGGGGCTGCAAGCTTCAGTTAACTAATCAGACTCTTTTTAAGGGGTAATGGTTTAGTATAAAATATGGGAAATTCAATTAAACTGGTCAAGTAAACATTTACTCAGCTAAAACCTGTGTGACATTAATCCCTATGAAGAGGGAAGTGAGCACTCCTTTCCTTATTCCCCTGAGATTAACTGAGACACTCTTGCTGATGATCAACCAGTGAGAACAGAGAAAGTCTAAGACAAATCCTTTCCACTTCATTCATTATGCTGCCCTGGAACTGGAAGCATGCAAGAACTGAAAACTGATTTTGGACACGTACTGTCAAGTAAAACTCTCTGTCCTGTCCTGGTGTACTTTTACGTATTTACTGCTACCAACTGTAACAGGCCTAAGGGATGTACATGTGATCAGAATCAGAATCAGAATCACCTTTATTGCCAAGTTCGTGCATACAAACAAGGAATTTGACTCCGGTACACTTTGCTCTTTTGTTCTGTTTTTGCATTACAGAATATACAAATTTACAATTTACAATGTACAATATACAATGNCCAAGTTCGTGCATACAAACAAGGAATTTGACTCCGGTACACTTTGCTCTTTTGTTCTGTTTTTGCATTACAGAATATACAAATTTACAATTTACAATGTACAATATACACATATCTAATAAAAAGGGGTGATGTGATGAAAAGGTAGAAACAGTCTTCCCTCTGCTTCTTTCTAAGAGATTTTAAAGGCATTTTCTATTACTTCTGTCACAGAATGCCAATGTACACAACTGGAGTTCAGAACTCAGAGAGGCTTAATTTTTTTCTGTTTTGGTGCTTTAGCAGACAGCAAAGTGAGAATCTTCCATTATCCCTCTCAGCTGCCTCCTTAACGAGTTCTCCTGTGTGCCTGAGAGCTATCTGCTGCACAGCTCCTCTGTTCATCCACTAAGAGTCACCACAAACAGTTTTTACCCCCTGGGTAGTACCGTCTTAGCGCCCTCCTCCCTGCATCTCTGACTGACCGAGAGACAGTTTTAACTTTCAAACAGATGCACTGCCTATAAAATACAGGTAGATAAATGGTTGTTAAATCTAAATACGCACATCTTTCCCTATCTGCGTATTCTTCTGAGTTTCACTGAAGCGATGACTTTGGATATGACAGTAAATATAGATTATATGTCAGTCAGGATGCTGACATGATCATATGTAATATCTGAGTAAATACAACATTTTAAGGAACATTTATGGAGCTCTCTGTTAACTTAGAGGCTGGCAGCAGGTGGCAATGTTTATTTAGGCAAGCACAGAGCAGAGTAGCTATTGTGAGTGAAGCATGATCCTAAGTGAAAATGATTCTTTAAATAAAACAAAATGTACTCTGGTCCATGTGACAATCTTGTATAATCTTAAAAAAATAACTCTATAATAATATAATGCTAATCATCTGGCCTTAACAAACTTACTTTTGAGCAATATTATTGAAGCACTATACAATTAGATGAATTTGTTATACTGGGACTGCAGTTTTTAGTGTGACTTTGCAAGACATTTTTACTGTTTTATGCAGCCAATCTGAAAATAAACTCACTGTAAGGAACTCACATTTAGCAAAATGATCTAATTATAAGACAGCGTACTGTAACACATTGCATTAGTGTCAAAATTACCCCCTAATAACTCACTTATTCAGGGTTACTGTATTGATGTTTATAGTTGTGAGCTTGTTAGAACTGTGAATCTTTTAATGTTTAGCTAACAAACAATTGGATTTGGAGTCACAATTCAATTACAAATGGATTTTTGATGCACCAGTTACTTAGTTTATAAAGATTGATAGATGTGATCAACAACTGGTGGCCCTTGGGCCATTTCAGGTTTGCAATCTCATTCTGACTGAGCACACATAGTGGAACATTATAATTTTGAATTAATTAATTAATTTTATGTAATTCAAAAATACTTTATTAATCCCAAAGGGAAACTGAATGTGGTGTAGCTCATACTATACAGGTTTCTTCAAAGGACTATTGTAGATACTGACGGGTGTGGACAGGAAGGATCTCCTGTAGCGGTCTGTCTTATAGCAGATCTGAAGAAGCCTCTGACTAAAGACACTCTGTTATTGTTTGACGGTCTGAAGAGAGGATGCTCAAGGTTCTCCATAATGTTGTTGATACTATGAAGAATTCTTCTTTGTAAAATGATTCCCAAGGTTGCAGAGGACTCTCCAGAACAGAACCAGCCTTCTTTATTAGCATGTTGAGCTTTTTTTAAGTCCCTGGCTCTGATGCTGCTACAGTCTGTACAGTACAGTCGGCTCTGTCTCTTCTTGTAGACGGCTTCACACTTGTGTCTCCAATCTAGTCTGTTGTCCATATGAACACAGAACTATTATTTTTTTCCTCGCCAGCTCCACTACTTCTCCCATGATGGAAAATGTGTCTGACCTATTCTTGTTTCTTTTAAAATCTACAATCATCTTCTTTGTTTTATTCATGTTCAAGATAAGATGATTGTTTCCACACCATGCCACAAAGTGGTCCACCAGCTCCCTATACTCAGGTTCTTGTCCATCTTTGATCCACCCAACTACTGCAGAATCATCAGAGTATTTCTGCAGATGACAGGGCTCTGTCTTGTACTGGAAGTCTGAGGTGTACAGAGTGAAGAGGAATGGTGAGAGCACAGTACTATTAATTGTTCTAGCCGAGCTCATACATGGTTAATGTTGACAGTGCACCCAATCACAGCATTTTGCTAGCAATCAGTGTAAAACCAGTATCACGTCCTGTGTACAATCCAGTTGTGCTTAGTGTTTTAAAATCTATTGAGAATGTGTACCAATATTAAGGTAAACCAAGGTTTTAAAAACCTGAAATTTTAAAACCTATAAAGTTTTCTGTCACACAGTTGCTGTTTCAGTTTCTTTGAATGCGATGCCAACAGTTCTGCCCCTCTCCCGCCTGTTTCTAAACACTGCCGTTTTGTTTCTTTACTTTTCCCTTGCTTGCAAGATAGACAAATTTGGCCTTTTGGAAATATTTCTGGTCACAAAGGAACCGATAATCACCATATATAATGTTATTTTAGCAGCAGTAAAAATATTAGTTTCTCTTTTGGTTTAAATAAAGATAATTTTATCATTTTATTAAATTCCTTTTGATTTATTTTTGTTACCACTGTAGTACCACAAACCCTGTTGCCAGGGAGAATCTTTTACAGGCTCATGCCTCGTGCTTAATCTAAGTTACTAACATTTTACTCACTCTGTTCTCACAAATTTCATACAGTGATTCATGGCTAAACTTACAAAAAGGCACAAAACAAAAAGTGAAACATTGTGCAACATGTGATTTAGATAGCAGAAATGGAGACATACAAAAATAAAACATTAAACTATTAATTATTAAAATATGTAGCCAGTTCCCTGTGTTGCTTCTTACAAAAAATTGGTTTTTGAGCAAATTTTGCAGGTGACACCTGTTTTACATCTTAAATCTTTATGGCGCAGATAACAACACAAATCCAAATACATTAAAATAATATGGTAAAGCTATTTGTTCTCTCAATTCTCAGAATAATGGTGATGTTCATCCATAAGAGGAAAAAAAAGAAAATTTGATTTTCAATGCTGAAATTCTGTTTCACAATCTTGCCACAACAAAAAATGATCTTTACTGTGTATTTAATAATTGAAAGACCTTCCTTGTGAGTTATAAATGTTTCCTATTAACAATATTTTTATTTTATGTTAAATTCTTCAAGGTATTGTATGGGTTTACCTACAAGAGTCAATACATATTTTTTGTGTAAATTATGAAAAATATAGATCTGAGAACAGAATAAGGACCAAGCATCACAGTTGTAAAACTGAAGCTCATAATTTGACTTAAGTCTAGGAGAAGTAAACGAAGTAGTAATCATGCCAGGAAATCCCAATAGAACTAAACACACACGGACACACATACACTCACACTGAGGAACAGCGTGTGGCCCATCACAAAGTCACTACTGAGCAACAAATTATTCAGCTACCATAGAAAAACAAACTATTAATCTTCTCTTGTCCAGATCTGCTCCTGTCAGCAATGTCAGGATGCCAGATAAGGTCTCGATGGAGACCTGTGAAGGCTGCGTTCTATGAAATTAAATCACCCCCCTCCCACTTAATTCAAATGGATGTCACGTCATATTCAGACGCTTTTATTTAAAAATTAGTCATGCCAACCAAATTCAAACAAAAAGCTATTTATGTCTTGACAGCCTAACACTAATAAATGATGGATGTCATTCATTATTTGTAAAGGTTTCCTGTGAGGCATCTTAGAAAGAGGATTTATCCATGTGTATAGATGTGCCAAAAAATAAATGTCTTTAAATTGTTAGACTAGAGGTTGCTAAGGGGTACATTTCTGACATCTGGGAATGTCAATTTAATTGAAGTTCATTCACGTAACAGATTACTGTGGGTCTCAGAGCCCAGAGAGGTGATGGCATGTGGCAGCAGTAGAGGACTTGGCTGTCCACCCATAACTCTCAAGCTGCCATGACCACAGGAAGGCAAACAAGTCTGTCGATCCATGATAAATGCTCTTAGGACATATCTATGGGTGACAGGAAAGAATCCATTGTGTGCTGCTACTTGCCCTCATAAGGTGTAATTTAGGAAGCTTTATTTCCTGTGAGACCATGATCATATCTTTTGAACTGAAGGGTCAGGAGACAGAAACTAGCCAAGCAAAATATTTCATTTATTTTTTTCAACTGCAACTTTTAACCAGGAAAAGCAACTGAGATTCAGAATTTCATTTACAAGGTGCCCTTGCCAAAATAACACCAGTTTCACCAATATCATAAAAACCATTCTAGCTATTATAACTTCAAAATCAAAGGTAAAAAAAAAGGTCACAAAACTATAAACTAAACAGCAAAAATGGCATGTGCATTAGTCCAATCAATAACAAAAAAATGAATACATTTAGATCCAAATGTTTGAGCCTTTTCTCACAACGTTTTGCCTTTTTTCAATGTTTTGTACATTTATGACCTAAGAATAAGATTTTACACTAAACAGGTTTGTGCAATGCTTTCGGAAAAAGTCAAAAGAATATGAGAAAGATATGGACGCTTTAGGTTGCTAACAGTTGGAGGCAGAGTTGCAAGAGGAAAGCAGCCTAGCTTAAACATAGCAGCAAACGGTTTTCTGGCAAAAGACAGCAAAGAGAAGTGCAGCGACCCATATTAGTATGTTATGATATGTTGTATGAGTCATTTGTTGTATTCTTGTTATTATGTGACATGAGGTGCGCATTTTTAAGCCTTACCGATGCATGCTGATGTAAACAAAGAGCATGAAGTCTCCCGGAGCAGCGGTGGTACTTACACAAGACTGAATGAAGTGATTATAAAAATATTTCAATCTGAAAAGACTCACAAAGAAAGAAATAGCAATTAGAAAAGTTTTAATGATGAGAAATTACATGGTTATTTCTTTGGCGCTTGGACCTGGGAAGAAGACGTGAATGCTGAGAATGCATGAGGTAAGATGACCATTTGTAAGGCTTAGATTTAGAGATGTCTTCCCCCTGATCCGACACTGGTGGTGGATTGGCGGCCAGGGAGCGAGGAAGCCAGGAGTAGATGTGAAGGAAGATGGTGGAGGAGGGATGAGCTCAGCTGCCAGGCGAGGATGAACACAGCTAAAGGTCCTTTAAAAACAAGGCGTCGGAAGGTGATTGGATGGAGAATCAGACGGACAGGATGCTGATTGGAAGGTGAGTCTTTCATTCTGAATTTTCGTTTAAACTCCATTTACTGGACAACATAGCCCGTGGCCAGGGCAATTAAGAGCACACCACTGCCTGTTCCTGCTAATGCGGCTCTTTCTAAACTTGCCCCTTCATCCCTTCCTACTTCATGTTCATTCTCTGGAGGGATTGCTCGTATCTGCAAGAATGCTTGCTGCATATTTGTCAGTGCAACATGGATTTGTGGTGCATCTCTGATCTAAAACTGGTATCATCACTGGAAGCGAGGCGTGTATTTCAGGATCAGGAAATGTGACAGTACTGATCGGTTCATGTGTATTTACTCTGTCCTTGAATGTTCTTGCTTCTACATCTCCAGAAACGTTCATATTACCAGCTTTTTTATTGAAAAGTGCACAGTACTTATCAATGCAAGATGTATTTAGTGGTGAATACGGCTCAATATAGAACATTTGTGTATCTGTTAACAATCTAAACACCTGTGGGTCTGAGTGTAAGTGCGCTTGTGTATACAAGGTTTCTCCATAAAAATATGCAATAGTGAGTGTGAGGAGCAACAGACCTGCCCCCCTGGACTCGGGACAGATATGGAGGAGATACGAGCCATAGACATCCAAAGGCCCCCCAGAGCACATGAACCCCAGGAGAACCACCGCCAGGACTACTGCAACTCCCCCAGAGAAGAGCAGGGGAGAGTCCCTGGGGAACCACCCAGCAGCTGCGTGCAGAAGCCCCAGGGAGCTGCAGCAATGAGCCCATAGACCCCGCCGGCAGCCGTCTACGCCCGAACAGATCCAGCCATGGACCGAGAGACCCGAGACCCCGGGACATATTACTCCCCGATCAGAGGCCCGACAGAGCCCAGTGGTCCAGGTCCTCGCAAGCAGGCACCGGGAGTGAACCATCACACACCAATGCACCCATCCCCGGATACCGAGAACCATAAGCCAGCAGAGCAGCAAGTGCGCCCCCACCAGCCCTCCAAAAACCAAGCCCCTGCGATAGTGCACCCCCATGAGAAGAAGACCCACAGCATCCAGGTCCAAGAATATGCCCGACACCCTGCCAGACCTAGCCCCGCGAGAAAACCCACACGGAAGCCCACAAAAGGCAGAGAGCCCACAGAGCCAAAACCAAAACCCACCAAGAAGCCAAGCCCAGTCCAACCCGAGATCAACCCCGCCCACCCAGCTCACCCAAATCACGCAGACCCCTCCGACCCCCTTACCCCAAACAGAACCGGGACTGGTGTCAGGAACTGGAACCTAGACATGGAACCAGAATCCGAACCAGAACCATCCAGGTGCAAATGATGCCCATCTCCACCCATGGCCAACCATCCACCTCCACCCCAAAAGAAAACCTACATTCACCCCAACATTCAAACAACTCCCAGAACACATAAGGCATTAGACACCCAGGTTGACTCCACCCCACCCCTTCCCACAGATCCTTCACCCACCAGCAGAGTGCACTCCTTGAAGGAGAGAGCACCTGCAATGAGATGGTACCCACCCACCAGTTAAGGAGGCCCCTACGCCCATCGATGCACCAAAGGCCCCCGGGCCAGTGCCGGGTGCCAGAGCATGTGCTGACCCAAAACCCCACTGACATACCCGCCCTGAACCATGCAACCCTGGCCCAGCCAGTGCCCCTGCATGGGGGCGACGCGCCCCAGGAACCCAGAGGCCCCAAGCCCACCCCAGACCCGCTCAGGAGCAGTCCGGCCACCGGGCCAATAACCTATGTCCGCCGGCACAAGCTCCCCAAAAGCATTGCACGCAGCCCTGAGAGCCACCAAAGCCCCACCCCAGTTGGAGTCACAGCCCCTGGTGCCAGACCCCCCAGCGACCCCAGCCCAGGGACACCTCAAATGCCCCAAACCCAGACACCCCCCCCCACATCCGCCACAACACCCCACAGAATGAAGCCAAAGGTGCCCCACCTCCACTAGGTAATGGAGCCGATTAAAGGAGCCCAGAGAGCTTGATCTGATGTGCAGGCAGAGGCTGTCTTAAGACTTAAATAATCCAACAGAAGGTTTCTGTACTGGTTAATATTAAGAAGGTTTTTATTTTTCCAATTCATGAGGATAGTTTTCTCAGTGATACTTAAGGCAGTGAAAATCATGTGAACTGAATTTGTCTCTATGGTGACATCATCTAAGTTGCCTAACAAGCAAACTGAGGGGGAAGGTGAAATATTACATCTCAGACACTTTGATAAGTCTTCACATATCAGGCGCCAGAACCTCTGAACAGGTGTGCATAACTATAGTGCATGTGATTGTCAGGTATATTGCCTGTGTAGTGTAGGCAACTATTAGATGGTGCAAAACCCATCCTGAACATCCATTGACCTGTACAGTATACTCTATGAAGGATTTTATATTGTATTAATTGTAAACTGGTGTTAGTAGTTGTTTAAAAGTTCTGGAACATATCTGAGACCAAAATGTTTGGTCAAAGTTAACTGATAAGTCCATCTTTCATTTCATAATAGGAAGGGAAATTGATTTATCTATATTAGACAGTGTCCTGTATATCTTAGACATTAATTTCAGGGGGGGTTGAGTTTTTAGGAACTCTAGTACACTTGATGGCATTTGTAACCCAATGTTTTTAAGCCTAATTTTTTTATTTTTTATTATAGATTTAATTTGTTAATATTCTAAAAATGTATTCTTGTCCATCCCATATTGTATAATTAATCTGTTAAATGGGATGAACTGAATTCCTTCAACTATATGTTCCAGACATTCAATTCCTTTACTCCTTCAATCTGGAAAGTTTATCATATTATTTTTTTGCAGGATGTCAGAGATGTTCCAGATGGGTGTGTGTCTGCACGGGATTAGTGAAGACCCGATAATTTTTAGATATTCCCACCATGCTGTCAGAGAGGTGCTGATATTAAGGCTTTTAAAGCATACTGTCAGGGTTGGACATTTGGGACTTTGTTTTGGTTTTGTGTTTTTGTTTACCTTTAGCTAGATGTTTCTTATTTGTGTTTTGTATTCATGTTAGTTGTGGTTTCTGTTTGGTTATCTTCTGCTTCCCAGTGTGCTCTCCTCGCTCCTAGTTCCCTTGGCATTGCTTTCCTGTTTATTCTCTTTGAATGTTTTCTTTATTATTATTATAGTCCTCTGGTTCCTTTGCACTCTCCTATTTATTAGTTTCTTTTGTGTTACTCCTCTCGTCATTAGTTTTCCTCTTTTAGTTGTTAATTACTCCGTTTTTGTCCCCTTTACATTCATTGTCCCTCTTAGCTCCATTTCGTCTAGTTTATCTTTATTCTCCAGCCCCTCCTTTATAGGTTAGCTTTAGTTACTGTTTACTTTTATTCTAGTCCTCATTCCTCTGCTTCATTCTCAGTTTGTTCTATCAGTGTTTGTTTAGGTTTGTTTACTTTTGTAGTCAGTGTTTCTTTATGGTTTCTTTTGCTAGTCCTTAGATCTTAGGTTGTTGTGTTACCGCCAGTTCTCAGTCTCCTTTAGTCCATGTTTATTGTTGATTCTGTTTTATCTTGGTCTATAGTTTTCGTTTAGGCTTGTTTCACTGTTTAGTTAATTAGTCCCTTTCCTCATGTCTTAGTCTTATTAGGTTCACCTGCTCCCTCTGTCTCCCTGCGTCCATGTCACACCTGTTCCCTGTTTCTTTGATTATCTGCCCTTTGTTCCCCTCTCATGTCTCTCTGTATATTAGTTGGTCTGTGCTCTTTGTTCCCTGCTGGTTCCTCTGTTTGTTCACACTTAGTTGCACAACTCGGGTCTCTACCCTTGACTTTGCCATGCTCCTGCAGAACCTGCAGAACCTGCAGAACCTGCAGAACCTGCAGAACCTGCAGACGTAAGTTTTTGGTTTTCGACTCTGGTTAATTCCTGCAGAGATTTGTTACGCTTTGTTATTTTTTTTTTGAGTAAAGCTGAAGACTATTCAATATGCGGCTGCGAAGCTCTTACCTGCACTTTGGTCCACCCCAAAACCGCAATGTGACACATACATGTCGTTTTATATTTGAGCTAATAAATGGTAGATCTGAAATCTTAATATTATTATATACGTCTACGTCTAGTCAGGGTTCATCTAGAGGACTGTGTTTAAACCATTTTGAGAAGTATTGTAGCCTGTTGGCTAAGAAGTAATGTTGAAAGTAAGGCAGATGTAGTCCTCCTTTATCTTTGGTCTTTTCTAGTGTTTTTAAGCTAATACGTGGGGGTTTATCTTTCCAAAGAAATTTAGTGATGGAGGAGTCCAGAGATCTAAACCAGTCAGATGACGGTTTATTTGGGATCATTGAGAATAAGTAATTGACTTTTGGTAAAACCATCATTTTCATTGAAGCAACCCTGCCCGTGAGTGATATGGGTAGAGATTTCAATCTAGCGAGATCATCTTCAACTTTTTTTAAAAGCGAGATGTGGTTTAGTTTTGTTAAGTCTGCCAATCAAGGAGAAACATTAATACCCAAGTATGTAATAATCCCTGACTGTAGTCGTGTATTAAGGGAACTGTGGAAAGAACAGTTAATGGAGGGCTGCACGGTGGAGTATTTGCCTTGCTGCAAGAAAGTCCTGGGTTCGACTCCCAGCCGGGGGTCTTTCTGCATGGAGTTTGCATGTTCTCCTCCATGCATGCGTGGGTTCTCACCGGGTACTCTGCTTCCTCCCGCGGTCCAAAACTATGCCTGTTTGGTTAATTGGTCTTTCAAAAATTGCCCTTAGGTGTGTGAATGAGTGTGTGCATGGTTGTTTGTGTGTTGCCCTGCGATGGACTGGCGACCTGTCCAGGGTGTACCCCACCTCCCGCGCATAGACTGCTGGAGATAGGCACCAGCTTCCGCGACCCACTATGGAAGAAGCGGTATAAAAAATGACTGACTGACTGACAGTTAATGGATCCGATTCCATGGGAATTTAAATTAGTGGTTGATACTTCTCGATCAAGATTGCTAATATATAAAATGAATAATATATGAAGGACGCTAGAAGGGATCGCATCACCTTTCACACATTTAGCTCTCTTGGAGAGATAATTTTTAAGTACCAATAATGTGTCCTGAAAGTCCGATACTAACAATTATTTTTTTTTTTTTAGGTATATAAGATATGATGCATGGTGGCAAAAGCCTTGGAGAGCTCAATGAAAGATGCGTACAGTGTTGCTTGCTGTGAAAACAAGAAATTCAAAGATTTACCAAGAAATACCTCTTTTTTGACCATGGCAGCTAGACGTAATACTATCTTAAGCAACATTTTGCATCTTTTATATAAAGGCATAGAGGAAAAGATCAGATAACTATCTCAAAGTTATGAAAAGTGGTAAAAAATTGAAGCTTTAGAAGCCAAGAACTAGTTTAGAATTGCACAGAAGTGCACTGAAATGTACTGAAAGATTGTTGAAGCTGATAAACTGCCAGATGTGGTGTGGATGCAAGTATGGAGTATATACTGTAGATCCCTGAACTGATCACCCGAGAACACCTTTAGATGCACCAGAAAAGCTAGATGAAATAACTTCAGTTGTTGCATGTGAACATCTGTTGGAAAAATTTTATTTCATAACCCTTCCTTGAACCGCCACCTTAACGTGGTGAAGGGGTTTGAGTGCTCGAATGATCCTAGAGGCTATGTTGTCTGGGGCTTAAATGCCCCTGGTAGGGTCTCCCATGGCAAACAGGCTCTAGGTGACCGGTCAGACAAAGAGCGGTTCAAGAACCCCTCATGACGACTATTAAATTGAGGCATGTGACGTCGCCCGGTAAAGCAGTGCCGGGGTCCCACCCTGGAGCCAGGCCTGGGGTCGGGACTCGTCGGAGAGAACCTGGTGGCTGGGTTGCTCCTCGCGGGACCTGGCCGGGCCAGGCCCGAACGGGAGATGCGAGGCCATCCCCCATTGGGCCCACCACCTGCAGGGGGAACCGTGAGGGACCGGTACAAAGAGGATTGGGGGGTGGACAAAAGTGGAGCCAAGCGTGCCACGGTGGCAGAGGCAAAAACTCGGGCCTGGGAGGAGTTCGGTGAGGCCATGGAGAAGGACTACCGGTTGGCCTCGAAGCGATTCTGGCAAACCGTCCGCCGCCACCTCAGGAGGGGGAAGCAGTGTTTCACCAACACTGTTTAGAGTGGGGGTGGGAGGCTGCTGTCCTCAACTGGGGACATTATTGGGCGGTGGAAGGAGTACTTCGAGGATCTCCTCAGTCCTGCCATCACGCGTTTCCTGGTGGAAACAGAGGCTGGGGACTCGGGGTTGGACTCTTTCATCACCCAGGCTGAAGTCACCGAGGTTGTTAAAAAGCTCTGCGGTGGCAGGGCTTCGAGGGTGGATGAGATCCGCCCTTAGTCCCTCAAGTCTCTGGATGTTGTGGGGCTGTCATGGTTGACACGCCTCTTCAACATTGCGTGGCAGTCGGGGACAGTGCCTCTGTACTGGCAGACTGGGGTGGTGGTCCCCCTTCATAAGAAGGGTGACCGGAGGGTGTGTTCCAACTACAGGGGGATCACACTCCTCAGCCTCCCTGGTAAGGCATATGCCAGGGTATTGGAGAGGAGAGTCTGGCTGATAGTCGAACCTTGCTACAGGAGTATGGAGTCGGGGGCCCTTTATTAGGGGCCGTCCGGTCTCTGTACAAGTGGATCAGGAGTTTGGTCCCCATTGCCGGCACTAAGTCGGACCTGTTTCCGGTGCATGTTGGACTCCAGCAGGGCTGCCCTTTGTCACCGGTCCTATTTATAACTTTTATGGACTGGATTTCTTGGCGCAGCCAAGGGGTCTTGTTTGGGACCAGAGGATTTTGTCTCTTCTATTTGCAGATGATGTGGTCCTGCTGGCCCCCTCTAGCCAAGACCTACAGCATGCACTGGGGTGGTTCGCAGCCGAGTGTGAAGCGGCTGGGATGAGGATCAGCTCCTCCAAGTCCGAGGCCATGGTTCTTGACCGGAAAAGGGTGGCTTGTCCTCTTCATGTTGGAGGGGAGTTCCTGCCTCAAGTGGAGGAGTTCAAGTATCTCGGGGTCTTGTTCACAAGTGAGGGAAGAATGGAGCGGGAGATCGACAGACGGATCGGTGTAGCTGCCGCAGTAATGGGGGCGCTGTGCCGGTCCGTTGTGGTGAAGAGAGAGGTGAGCCAAAAAGCGAAGCTCTCGATTTACCGGTCGGTCTATGTTCCTACCCTCACCTATGGCCATGAACTTTGGGTCATGACCGAAAGAACAAGATCCCAGATACAAGCGGCTGAAATGAGATT
>JAHUTJ010058924.1:0-18240 GCA_036250325.1 Characodon lateralis | reverse complement strand
GCCACCGTGGCTTGGAGGGACAATAACAACATTCTTTGCAGTCAGTTTCTGTCCAGTTTCAAAAACTCCTATCTTTCTAACTTTCATAAATATCCATCCAGTGATTAACATACTTCTTTCGGTTTTCCCTCTTTCCTTTTGCTTGTTTAGGACAGTTCTGGAGAAGATGGACCTGTTTATGGACCAATAGGAGAGGAGCTGGGGGGAAGAAGGCAGCCCTCCTCCTTTGCATAATGAAGCAGATATGCATACAGTAAAGGAAAAAGAGAGATGAGGAAATGTAAAAAGAACAAAGGCATGTGTAAGGAAAAGGAAAATATTTATATTTATGCTTTTATTTTTAATCTTGTCAGGATCGGTCCTCCATAGTTCTCCGCGCCTGTTGTCAATGCTGCCGCCCGTGGCTGCGGCCGTACGGTCTGCGGTGCCTGTTGCAGCAGCAATCCCCGGACCTGGTGGTAGACACCACCAGTAAGGGATGCTGTGAAGCTGAAGAAGAGACCTATCAGCTGTGTTTGGCTTGTGGGACTCCTGAGGCGGCTGACGGGTACCATGAGGCCTAGCGTGCCGCGGCCCGGGCTGTGACAGAGGCAAAAACTGGAGCCTGGGAGGAGTTCGGTGAGTCCATGGAGAAGGACTACCGGTTGGCACCGAAACAATTTTGGCATACCGTCCGGCGCCTCAGGAGGGGGAAGCAGTGCTTCGCCAACACTGTTTATAGTGGGGGTGGGGAGCTGCTGACCTCGACTGGGGACATTATTGGGCGGTGGAAGGAGTACTTCGAGGATCTCCTCAATCCTGCCATCATTCATTCTCTGGTGGAAACAGAGGCTGGGATCTCGGGTTTGGACTCTTTCATCACCCAGGCTGAAGTCACCGAGGTGGTTAAAAAGCTCCGCCATGGCAGGGCTTCGAGGGTGGGTGAGATCCGCCCTGAGTACCTCAAGTCTTTGGATGTTGTGGGGCTGTCTTTTTTCTTCCTGCTCTTGGTGGAGGAGGACGCTTTTTCTCTGTCTCCCGCCCCCTCCCATATCTGCCCTGCTTCAGCTCTGTGTCTTGTCTTTCTTATTGGAGCCTCTTTTTGCATATCTTCCAAAATTCTGAGTTATGGATTTGGTCAGCTGGTCTCTCAATGCAATTAATCAAATTTTCTCGAGGAGAAGACGGGGTGAAGGAGAGCCCAACTTGTCTGGACTGGACGTTTTTCTCTGGATACACGATGGACTCCTGGCAGAAGTGGAGGATTGTGTGTCTGTCGATAATGTCACTCGAGGATGTTGAAGATGTGTACACAATTGGATGTTTGATAACAGGATTTCTGCTTTTTGGAGTTGGCGGTTACCTGGCATATCGAGAAATTCAAAAACGTTGGCAGCTGTTCTGGCCATTGTAAGGCTGCCTGGCATGGATGATGGGATCTCCAGAGCGATCAACACTCAGACTGAGATGTTATTTGAACTGAATCGCAGACTGGATGTGATCCTTACACAGGATCGCAGGCAGGCCGGTCCGTTGTGGTGAAGAGAGAGCTGAGCTGAAAAGCGAAGCTCTCGATTTACCGGTCGGTCTACGTTCCTACCCTCACCTATGGCCATGAACTTTGGGTCATGACTGAAAGAACGAGATCCTGNCTCTCAATTTACCGGTCGGTCTACGTTCCTACCCTCACCTATGGCCATGAACTTTGGGTCATGACCGAAAGAACGAGATCCTGGATACAAGCGGCTGAAATGAGCTTCCTCCGTAGGGTGGCCAGGCGCTCCCTTAGAGATAGGGTGAGGAGCTCGGAGTAGAGCCGCTGCTCCTCCACATCGGGAGGAGCCAGTTGAGGTGGCTCGGGCATCTATACCAGATGCCTCCTGGACTCCTTCCTCAGGAGGTGTTCCAGGCACGTCCCACCAGGAGGAGGCCCAGGGGACGGCCCAGGACACGCTGGAGGGACTATGTCTCTCGGCTGGCCTGGGAACGCCGGTGGAAGGAGCTGGAGGAGGTGTCTGGGGAGAGGGACGTCTGGGCGTCTCTGCTGAGTCTGCTGCCCCGCGACCCGGTCCCGGATGAAGCGGAAGACGACGAGTACGAGTATTTGAAGAAATATTATTAAGGGAATATTTTGGAAACGAGCCAAATCTTTCTGGAGAAATGGGCTTAATGGTGTTTACTTAGTTATCAAATGTAGTAAATGATGTCAGGGACACATTATTTACTGGATTGAAAACTAAACCTTTCTGGGTAAATATTATTTAGCACCAGAATCAACACACACCTTTAAAAATACCTCGGTTAATAAAAGGGTTAAATGCATAAGTGCGGACGGCGCGTTATGATCAATCTTCTGTTTAAAAATCACCCTTTAAATAAAGTTTGACTTTAAAAACACACAAAGAACACAACCTGAACACATGTTTAATGTTGTTTCCATGGCTGGGTCCCAACACTGCTTAAACCTGGTCCTGACTGCTGGACAGTCTGGAAAAACGAAAACTGTAAAAAAATTATTCTGCTCAGCCCTCATTTAGAAACTGTTCTTCCAGACTTTGATGTTCCAGATGTTATCTGTCTTCTTCGTCAGGTACTGGGACCCAGGTCCTCGGGCTGACCCGTTTGAGGACATGCGGTACATCTGGGGCGGGTTCTTGTACTTGCAGGACGTCATCGAGCAGGCCATCATCAGAGCGGTGACTGGCACCAAGGAGAAAACCGGAGTCTACATCCAGCAGATGCCGTATCCGTGCTACGTGGACGACATGTGAGTCAACTTGTAACGAGTCAGAGTACCGACTCGTCTTCTCACGCTCTGTCTCAAACGTCTTCTTGCCATCTCTGGTGCAGCTTCCTGCGGGTGATGAGCCGCTCCATGCCGCTCTTCATGACCCTGGCCTGGATGTATTCGGTGTCTATTATCCTGAAGAGCGTGGTGTATGAGAAGGAGGCCCGGCTGAAGGAGACCATGAGGATTATGGGCCTGGATAACGGCATCCTGTGGCTGAGCTGGTTTATCAGCAGCCTGGTTCCTCTACTGATCAGTGCCGGGCTGCTGGTGCTGGTCCTGAAGGTAACACACAGAAACACTGAACCCGCCCTGAAACTCCTCTCAGTATTTGGTTTTCAGTAGTTTTCAGACTAAGGTTGGAAATGTGCATCTGAATGAAGCATAAGACTCCAGGACCACCTTTTGTCCCACGAGACCAAAGCATAATGCGCAGCACCATGGCTAAACAGATTCTTGCACCATTTAATCTTGATCATTGTGTTTTGAACTTTGCAGAAGGGGAACCTGCTGCCTTACAGTGACCCTGGTATTGTCTTCCTGTTTCTGGGATCGTATGCCGTGGTCACCATCATGCAGTGTTTCCTCATGAGCACAATGTTTGCTCGCGCTAACCTGGCGGCTGCCTGCGGAGGCATCATCTACTTCACCCTGTACCTGCCCTACGTGCTCTGCGTCGCCTGGCAGGACTACATCACATATGGAGTCAAAGTGTTCGCTGTGAGCCGGCCCACTTTTCCTTTGGTTTGCTGTTTTAGCTCTGAGTGTTGATTGGTCAGCATGGGTCACATGTCATCTTGTCTTTTAGAGCCTGCTGTCCCCTGTGGCGTTCGGGTTTGGTTGTGAGTATTTTGCACTGTTTGAGGAGCAGGGAGTCGGGATCCAGTGGAAGAACCTGGTGTCGAGCCCTCTTCAGGAAGACAAGTTCAGCCTCCGCACCACCATCATCATGATGTACTTTGACTCCTTCCTGTATGGAGTCTTCACCTGGTACATCGAGGCGGTCTTTCCAGGTAACATCCTTTCTTAATCTGTCTTTTTTTCTGAAAGGTTCTGGCTTCTCAAAGCTGGTCAGCCAAAGGCTGAACTTTGTGCTGGCTGTCTTCAGGTCAGTATGGCATCCCTCGGCCCTGGTACTTCCCCTTCACCAAGTCATACTGGTTTGGGGCGGAGGGAAAGTCCAACAAAGTTCCCCTGAGTCGGAAAGGAAACGCTGCAGGTGAGAATGTTTAAAGACTATCTGTAACACCTGACAGCATCAAGGAAAAAACTATATTAGAACTATATGAAACTTTAATTATGAAAGACACTTCCTGAACTCTGGAGTAAGGTGTGTGTGCGCATGTTTACAGCTGTGTGTGTAGAGGAGGAGCCAGCCCACCTGGAGCCAGGAGTCTACATCGAGAACCTGGTGAAGGTTTACCGTCACGGTAACAAACTAGCAGTGGATGGACTGACTCTTGGATTCTACGAGGGACAAATCACTTCGTTCCTGGGACACAATGGAGCTGGAAAGACCACCACAATGTAAGTCTCGGACCTGAGCCGTTATAACCCTAATCCCAATGAAGTTGAGACGTTGAGTTAAAAAATAGCAAAATTCATGTTTGCAACACGTTCCAACAAAGCTGGGACAGGGCAACAACAGACTGGGAACGTTGAGGAATGCTGTCTGGGTCATTCCACAGGTTACCTGAAAACAGGTGAGAGTCATGATTGGGTCTAAAGGAGCCTCCCTGAAAGTCGTTCACCAGCAAGGATGGGGCCAAGTTCTCCACTTTCAGAATAACTTTGTGAGCAAATAGTCCAGCAGTTTAAGAACAACGTACCTCAACGTATAATTGAAAGAAGTTAGGGATCTCATCATCTACAGACCATAACATCATCAAAAGATTCAGAGAATCTGGAGAAATCTCTGCAGCAAGGAGGAAAACCAACACTGAATGGCTGTGACCTCTGACCCCTCAGGAGGCACTGCAGTAAAAACCAACATCATTCTGTAGCGGATTTTACCACGTGGGTTCAGGAACACTTCAGAACCTTTGTCCGCTAACACAGTTCATCTCTACAGGTTATACTCTACCAAGCAGAGACAAAGACACACATCAACAACACCCAGAACGGCGCCGGCTTCTCTGGACCGAACTCAACAGCGTGGCTTCGTAGTAAAAGAGTTCTGGTACCAGACTGGCCCGCCTGCAGTCCAGACCTGCCTCCTATTGAAAATGTGTGGAGCACTATGAAGATCAGAATATGACAACAGAGACCCTGGACTGTTGAGCGACTGAAGTTGTTCCTCAAGCACCAATGGGACATAGTTCCAGCTACAAAGCTTCAACAACTAGTCCTCAGTTCCCAAACGCTGACTGAGTGTTAGAAGAAAAGGTGACGAAACACAGTGGTGAACATGACCCGGTCCAGCTTTGATGGATACATATCCTTATTCTTCCTGTAGGTCCATCCTGACCGGCCTGTTCCCGCCCACCTCTGGGACCGCCTACATCCTGGGTAAAGACATCCGGACAGATCTGAGCGCCATCAGACAAAGCCTTGGCGTCTGTCCTCAGCATAATGTCCTCTTCAGCATGTGAGTTGTCTTAGTTTAAGCAACTTGTTGAAGAAACCTGTTTCTTTAGTTTGTCATGTGACCCTGTCTGTGTGGCCACGCCACCTGCAGGCTGACAGTGGAGGAGCACATCTGGTTCTACGCCCGGCTCAAAGGCCTGTCAGAGGAGCAGGTGTCGGGTGAGATTGAGCACATCCTCCAGGACACAGGGCTGCCTCACAAACGCCGGTCCAGGACCAGCACCCTATCTGGAGGCATGCAGAGAAAGCTGTCGGTCGCCTTGGCCTTTGTCGGGGGGGCAAAGGTAGTGATCCTGGATGAGCCCACAGCCGGAGTCGACCCGTACGCCCGCAGGGGAATCTGGGACCTGCTGCTGAAGTACCGACAGGGTAAGGCTCTCTGGTTGGTCAGGTTTATCCCGCTTCTCTTTGGTTTTTCCCTCCAGCCTAATTAAATTTCTCTTCTCCCATCAGGACGGACCATCATCCTATCCACCCACCACATGGACGAGGCAGACATTCTGGGTGACCGAATCGCCATCATTTCCCATGGAAAGCTGTGCTGCGTGGGCTCATCTCTGTACCTGAAGAACCAGCTGGGAACAGGGTACTACCTCACACTGGTGAAGAAGGACCCGGAACCCTCTCTGAGGTCCTGCAGGAACTCGTCCAGCACGGTGTCCTTCACCAAGAAGGTTTGAGACACTTGGCCCACAGTTGCTGTGTGACTCTCTGTGGGGGTTCTCCTCCTGCTGTGTTTTTAACCCGCTGATTTGTTTTAGGATGAGGAGAGCGCCTCAGTGAGCAGCAGCGACGCCGGACTTGGCAGCGAACATGAAAGTGAGGCAGCCACCATTGGTGAGCTCCCTGCTTCTGTGCAGCATTTGATCCGTTCACCCTCAGGTGGAGATGATCCATTTCCCGTGTCTCCATCCTCAGAGAATTGCCCGGCTGCCTCCATCAGCTCAACCCCTTACGTCCCACCGGACTCATCCTTTGTTTCCAGCCTGATCCTGCGACATGTCCCGGCCGCCCGCCTTGTGGAGGACCTGGGACATGAGATTACCTACGTGCTGCCGTACAGTGCCGCCAAGAACGGAGCCTTTGTGAAGCTCTTCAAAGACCTGGACCTGAAGCTCCATGAGCTTGGCATCTCCAGCTATGGAGTGTCCGACACCACACTGGAGGAGGTGCAACTCAATCCAAACCCAGCATCTGAAACAAGCTCTCTAGTTTTTCTTGTAGTCAGACGTTTGTTTGCTTGTTTTTGTTTTAGGTTTTTCAGGTGATATTGGGTTTAAGGATGAAAAAGTCCTCTAAACACAGAATCACCTCTGTTTATCAGACAGGCAGATGTTTCACCACACTGTCTAAGGATTTTAATGTTTCTGGTTGGTAGATTTTTCTGAAAGTGGCTGAAGATAATGGAGTGGACACTGAAGTACCCTCAGGTGAGTATGAAGTAGGCTGTGAGTGCTGCCTCCTTCACAATAAGAGTCTGAAACCTGTTTCAGGCAGTTGATCTGTTACAGATGGGACACTTCCTGTTTGGAGGCGCAGGAGGACTCACGCCTTCGGAGGAGGAGACAATCAGAGCTGCCTGAGGCCGAACACCGAGGATGACAGTAACTGCAACGACTCTGATGGAGATGCTGGTAAAAACCAAGAAAGAAGTGTCCATAACAAACAACACGGTGTGTGCTGATGGTCACGTAACCTGTGTTTCCCGTTAGACTGTAGGGAGACGGACTGGCTGAACGGCACCGAAGGGAAAGGCTCATTCCAGGTGAAAGGCTGGAGCCTGAAGAGGCAGCAGTTTGTGGCGCTCATGTGGAAGCGTTTCCTGTACGCGCGGCGCTCCAGGAAGGGCTTCTTCGCTCAGGTACCCTCACACCTGTGACTCACCTTCCTGTAGCTCTGCCAGTGTGGACCTAACATCTGAGCCGTGTGTGTGTCCAGATTGTTCTTCCGGCCGTGTTCGTCTGCATCGCTCTGGTCTTCAGCCTCATTGTGCCTCCGTTTGGGAAGTATCCCAGTCTGGAGCTGCAGCCATGGATGTACGAGGATCAGGTCACCTTTATCAGGTACACTGCACTCCCCCCAGTCGAGCAGTGTGAACGTCTGGTGTTTCCACTCGAGTCTGACTCTCTGTCCCTACAGTGAAGATGCTCCAGGAGACGCCAACATGCAGAAGTTACTGGACTCTCTGTTGGATCCTCCAGGCTTTGGTACTCGCTGCATGGACAGATATTCAATCCCGTAAGAACGCCATCCATCAGGAAGGAATGCTTAGCGTCTTCCCAGCACCACATTTTCATTTTTCTCTGTTTGACACACCCATTAGGGAGTCACCCTGCACAATGGGAGACGATGACTGGAACACCCCAGAGATTCCTGAGAGTGTCCAGCAGCTGTTAAGCTCCAGAAACTGGACCATGGAGGATCCGTCTCCGGCCTGCTCCTGCACATGTGATGGCAGGAAGCGCATGCTGCCGGACTGCCCTGCAGGTGCCGGTGGACTGCCCCCCCCGGAGGTCAGGCCTACTGAGAACTAAGTCCACTCTTGGTTGGTGGGGTATATGGATATCATGATGTGTTTTGTCCTGATCCAATTAGATGCTGCTGATGAGTCTGAATCCATCTGATTCTGATGCAGTTTAAACTGCAAACATGGAGTTCATTAAAGGTGTTAAGAGTTATCGATTCACCTAGCTGCAGCTGCAGAAACACAACTGTAGAACCCCAGCTGATGATTCATTCAGAACACAGCTGATTCAGAGCAATAAGTCAATTCCCTTTCCTGCCAAGAAGTGGTTTCTGAACCAGAACTGAACCGACCTGTGACAGAGGGAGATGACGAGTGAACCCAGTGCTAAAGCTCTTTCCTTCAGCTGCTGCTGCCATCTAGAGGAACACCAACCAAGCTACAGTTGGGAGTGATGAAATGTTTTAACATTATTTTATTAGTCAGCAGAACCAACAGTTCTGTTTCTTCACGTTGGACTTCATGAAATGATGACAGCGTCTGTTTGTGTTCAGATGAAAGTAAGTGCCTCAGACACCCTGCAGAACCTGACAGGAAAGAACATTTCTGACTACCTGGTGAAGACTTACGCCCAGATCATTGGGAAGAGGTGAGGCACTCAGCATTCACCTGAATAAACACACCTGAGCAGGTACAGAGTTCTGGACTAACATTTTCTGTCTCCTCTCACAGCCTTAAGAACAAAGTCTGGGTGAACGAGTTCAGGTCCATTTCTGCTTCTGTTTCAGCCATTTTGTTTTATCAGTCGCTTGCAGATGCTCAGGTGTTCTGCTCTCTGCAGGTACGGAGGCTTCTCATTGGGTGCCAGGAGCACACAGGTTCTTCCACCAGCCAATGAGATCAATGATGCCATCAAGAGGGTCCGAAAGATCTTTGAATTACAGAAGGTCAGTGGGAGGAAAACCAGAGCTCATAGGAATCAAACCAGATTTTACTTCTAGAACCAGTGAAATACTGGACCTCGGAACCAGTCCTGCTGATCCTTCAGGGCTTTAAATAGAATTTCTAAAATATTTGTTGTCCGCAGGGATCTGCTGCTGACCGATTCCTCGACAATCTGTCCGGCTTTATCAATGGTCTCGACACAAAGAACAATGTGAAGGTAGGCCCAGAACCAGGTTCTATTCTGGGTTTCATCTGACATCTTCAACCTAAAATAAAAAGGGACACATGTAACATTTTGATTGAGTTTAGACAGAGAAGCTTGTCAGAAACTTTACACGTTCTTCCTGACCATATATGGAACGCGCTGCTAGCTCAGTGAGGGGGGCGGGTTAATTTGCTTGTTTGCAGAACACCATTTAGGCATTTTTCATAGAAAATAGTTTTGTAGGAAACATTAAAGAATATTGTGAATCTACAGGAGCCAGTCAGCATCTGTCACCTCTTCTTATGCTGCAACCTTCTTTCAGCATCGAGTCCAGTTTGAGCTCAGAGATGCTCCACAACTCAGTGTTAATCAGAAAAGCATGCTGTGAGCATATCTGCTGATGTGAACAGTCTCTCATGTTACCCTGGAAACAAACATTAAACAGGAAAAACCAGTGCTGTGCTCTTAACAGTTGTTATACAGTAGACTTGTTTATAATCTCTTATTCAGTCTTATTTCTATAATAATCATAATAACTGTTCTCATTCCTGTTAGATCTGTAGTCACAAAGCACAGAGTTTAGGAGCCTGCTGAAAATACCACCTATGCTCGGGGAGATGACATGCTGTCTGTTTATGTGCTAATAAATAAGTTCTGATTTAAAATAACAATGAAGTCTAAAAACATAAAACCATCACCATGTGTTTCTTCATTAAACACCTGCAGAACACATATCTCATCTTGCATGTTTGGAAAAAGTACTAGAAATGACATCATACAAACCTGGGTTGCCCAGGCAGTTGGCTGCTCAGTCAGCTCAATCTTGTTGTTGTGGTTGGTACATGTTCGATGGTGCTGCCACAGGTGTCTAGAAAACAGTACTGAGGCACTCTTAAAGCCTTCTGCTTTGTCTCTGGAAATATTTGGCTATAAATGTCCCTGCTTGCCCTGCTGTCATGTTAACACCTGGGCTGCCCTACTTCCACTATGCTACACCTCACCACACTCCTTCCATGAGAGGTCCGGCATTTTCACTTTCCTGTCAGATTGTCCTTCTTTCGTTCTGAACCACAGTACTATGATTAGATAAGATTCCTGCACTAAGAATGGGAAGAGCTTTCAGTTTGTAGATGTTCAAAGCTGGCAGAGACAAACCCCAACTAGATTTTGGTGCGTTCAGCAAACAGATTCCCAGGTAAGAAGAAAAGACAATATTAATGTATCATGCCATCGGGATATAAGGCTGCTTAATGTCAGGAATACACAAAGGATTTGAAGTGGGTGCATAGTGGCAACATAAGAGCTTCAAAACAGCCCAGAGAACAAACTGGATCATGTTCAAAGGTAGAGTCTTGTTTGTGTCTGAGGTACAAGAGTGTTTTTCTTTCATGTTTGAGACAGTTTTGCTATTGGTCCTGGCTGATTAAGATACAAGCTTTAACCCTGACAGTTCCCACCCGGTTTTTAAAAACATCTCTGCTCAGTCACCACTTCAGCACGTAGTCACAGCACTCGGAAGGGTTGTCTACACCATCTACGGGTCATCTGATGTTCCTGTAACAATCCAGATACACAAACTCAGCTGGGCTGTAGTATTATTCAGAAATTAAACACAGCCGAGATTCACCGGAGTCAGATTTCTGTGAAGGTACGAACATCCTGGTAAAGCTGTTTAAAATCATCTCTTTGGCTGGTTGGTGACCTTTAATTACCCAGCAGCACACTCCTTATTAAAATGCACAATCTACAGACAGTGCAATTAAAATCAGAGATGTCCAAATAAAAACTTTACTGCCGAGAGACCCCAATCAGGCCAGTGTAAGGTTATATTTCACCCCTACTGACCGTCAGAGGGCAGTGCTGAAAGCAACGAATGTTCCCTTCGCACATGTGCAATTCGAGTAATTATACCAACAGTCACACCTGTGACACACCAGATGACCACAGAGGCTATATAGGTCTACAACTTCCGAGGCTCTGTTCTTTATTTGCTGTTCGCTTGAGCTTTGCTTCCCCGTTGCCTGGACGCCCTGTCACTTGCTGGCTGGAGTGGCAGTATTTTCGCCCTCCTAGGGCTGCAATGGGTTGATCTCTGCAGGTAAGTTTGCTGTTTGTTGGTGACTGTAGAGTTTGTGCCCCCTCTCTCAGCTCACAGCTTCTTGTTACTGTGTCTGTGGTGTTATTGCAGCTTGGCTGCTGTTAATTTGGCTCTATACCTGGTGATGGCAGCAGTGTTCGCCCCCCTCTCCCAATGTAACCGACATGCGGTGTCGGCTTTTTTTAGTTGTGCTGGGCCTCAGCGTTAGCGCCCCCTCTCCTGGTTTTAGCTTATGTGTTTCCCCATCTGAATTGGGGTGAGCCTTGTTTTCAATCTTGGACATCGATGGCTCCCACTGCTTCATGGATTTTGGGGCTGCGCTTCAGGCAGAAGATGGCCATGACCTGTGCCATACCTGCCTTGGGCATGATCACCTGGTGGAGGCGCTGTCTGAGAATCCCAGCATGAACTGTAGTTTCATGCCCCATGCGTTGAGGGTGGCTCGGTCGCCCCAGTTGTGCCCTCAGGATGATGCTGATCTCCCGCCCTATGGGCAGGTGGCCCCCTCAGTCTCTGTGCCCCCTTCTAGGAGGAAGCGGGGCAAGACTGACCAAGGCCTGGCCACAAGGGTTGAGCAGTTATCAACGGACTTAGCAGAGATGAAGTCCCTGTTGCAAGCGCATCATTCTGATGCCTTACTTCCAACCGCTGGGCTCTCTTCCCCACCCATGCCTGATTTGTCTGTGGAAGAGGATGTTTTGTCTCTCGCTCCAAAGCCTCTGAGACTGGCTTATTTTCTTCGCAGAGTGCAGTTGGTGAGCCTAGTGACGGCTCTATGCGGGAGGTCATGTGTATGGCCTTGAGGCAGCTGGAGCTGGAACTCCCGCTAGGAGAGGAGTCTGCCTCCGGAAGTGCCTTTCTCAGGCACAGATGGGCTCCTGCTACCTTTTCTGTCCCACCGTCAGAGGAGTACCTGAGGGTGTTGCACGCCTGTTGGCAGGACCCAAGGGCATTGTCACGTCTCTCCACAGCCGAGTGTTGGCTGCCATGCACGAGTCAGTCAAGGCAGGCCTGGACAGTATGGCAGCAGTAGAACCCGCTTTTGCTTCACTGATTATGTCACCCTGCGTCCTGATGTCCAAAGCCCACGTACTTCATGTCGGATTACGGATGACCTCCTGTGTAAAGCAAGCATACAATGCAGGAGCACGTGCTGGCCTCCTTGGCAATTCCATGGCACATTTCATGTTTACCCTCTCTACATCCCTTCAGGACGCTGGTAGTGCAACTGCGGCAGTTGGGTTTAGCGACGCAACATTGCAGGCCTTTGCGCTGATGACCAGAGAGCTCAGCTATGTCATGTTTTTTCTCGTCCAAGCTCATCGACAGGTCTGGCTGACGCAGTCTCCTCTGACCGAAGCATGCCATTGGACACTCAGGGATGTCCCAGACGTTACGGGGTACAGCAGCCGTGGAGGCGCTGAAGCGAACTGTTCAGGCGCGCCAGACTAGCCAGCAGCTTTCTGGCCTCCGCAGGAGTATGCCCCCTCCTCCCCAGTGCTCAGCCACCACCTTGGCATGGCAATAGATCTATGGGTTTCTATCCCCGAGAGGTGCAGCAGAGACCCGGCAGGGACTTTCATTAGCCAGTCCGCCGTCCAATTAGACAGACCCGGGACCACCCCCATGCCCGACAACGTTCGTTCCGTAACCAGCCATTGAGGTTGGTTCGGTTTCGGCCTCAGTCAGGTGCAACGGCAGATGTGTCTGAGTTACTGTGCCCAGTACGGGCGCTGGAGGCATACATTGCAGCCACTGAAGCTGTTAGACGCTCAGACCAGCTTTTCCTGTGCTATGGCGGTCCGAGGCTGGGTTGTCCTCTTTCTAGACAACGTCTCTCCCACCGGATTGTGAATGTCATCTGCCATGCCTACAGTGCAGGACACCATCCGCTGCCGGTCCGAGTGAAGGCCCACTCTACCAGGAGCGTTTTTGCTTCCTGGGCTGCTATGAGGGGTGGGGTTCTACTGGAGGCCATATGTGCTGCTGCATCATAGGCTTCCCCAAGCACATTTGCCAGGTTCTACAATGGTATGTGGCCGCCCCTCATCCCCTGCGCCAGGTTCTTCTGCGAGGCTCCGCTGGGCCCTCTCAGTGAGGTATGTGCTGAGGATTCCTCGTGATCTATTCTATGAATCCCGGATGACCGCCAGAGGTTCTCTGTCACTCCGAATCCTTGCTTCTGCGAGAAGATTCTTTAGGAACAAAGCCTGGGATGACGTAGACATATATAGCCTCTGTGGTCATCCAGTGTGTCACAGGTGTGACTCTGTTGGTATAATTACTCGAACTGCGCATGTGCAAAGGGAACATTCAGTGCTTTTAGCACTGCCCTCTGGTGGTCATCTAAGATTCATAGAACCGTAGTTACATACGTAACTTTCGATTTATAATTATTAATTATAAATATTTATCAAGTTTATAATTTACAAACATAATTCAGAAGTTCTAACCAAAAATCATTTCTTACGAACAGATATCAGAGATGCACTCTGGCGTTGTGATTGTTGGGCTCACAGCACTTATTAATGACAATTAATAATTGAAAATTACTAACCAAAAACAGGCTAAATGTCACTGTGTTATCAACCACTTTACCCAAAAGGGTGAATCAAGCACTAACCTTAGTTGACAGAAAATCAGTCTTACACAAAATAAACACAAACGCTGTCTCTTTATCTGTGTGAACAGTTATTAAATCAAGTTCTCTCTTATAATCGACTATTCGGGTCCAACAGCTCAGCTACTTAAGCATGCATTATGCTAAAAAGAAATAAATGAATGATTATAAAACCTCTGTGGGGTTTTTAACTTCACCTGGTTAGCAGAGCCACCATCAGGTCTTCGATTGTTAAATCTTCTGATCTTATATCAGCGAGATCCTAAGTTTTAGTGAGCTTTCCTCATAGTTGGCCAGTGTAGAGAAGGGAAATAAACCCGCCTGGGAGCTTCTGCTTCATTTTGAGATGACTGGTGGTGGTCCACATTGGAATAGCAACTAGCATTAGTTTGGGCTAACTATTTATCACCTCTGCCAGTGACGTCAGAGCTGCAGTGTATGCTGGGAGGTGTAGTAACAGTTCAATTACCTGACAAAGAGGACGATGGCCCCAACTCCAGTATGAGGGGCCTTCAGTGTGGTTCAGGCATCCAAAGACACATCTGAAGGTAGTCTGAGGGAAACTGTCTTCAGTCTGTCCTGAGAACATCCACACAGATGAGGTAAATGGTGATCAGAACACCCAGGACTCAGTTCTGTACGTGTGCTTGAAGACATCTGTAGTCCATCATTGGACCAGTTTTTAGTCTCAGTACCTCCGCGTGTCAGTTCTAATTCTTAAACTTCAACTTTAACAGACATCACGACGTCTTCCATGTTTAGGAATTTCTAAAGTCAAACATGCTTCTCCTTTTGACCCTTCAGGTTATCTGTTCAGTTTTTGGTTTTAGTTCAGAGGTTCTGGTTCTGGATGTCTTATTATTTCTTAGCGATTTCTAATGAACCAAATGTAATTTGGAAAGAACTTTGGTCAATGTGTTTTTAAGGTGAAACTGAGCTGCCTGAAGTTCAACTGTTTCCTGCTAGTTTCAGCTACACACCAAGAATTTCTGAACATATGATGGTTAAAATCCAGTAAGTTCTGTCTTTTATTAACACTGATGGGAAGCTATAGGATAACAGAAACCGCCTGACAGAATGGTACGTGGGTTTTGTCTTATGGAGATGAGCTGAACAGGTCAGAGCAGCCTGAGCAGGTAGAACATCAGGTGATTTTCGGGTCTTGTTTCTGATTCTGTTCTCTCCTCAGATCTGGTTCAACAACAAAGGCTGGCACAGCGCAGCGGCGTTCATCAACGTGATGAGCAACGGCATACTGAGAGCAAACCTGCCGCCAGGTGCAGAGCCTGGCAGCTACGGCATCAGTTCCTTTAACCATCCATTGAACCTGACTAAGGAGCAGCTGTCCCAGGTGGCCCTGTGAGTGCACACCTGGAACACACACACAGCTGGAATATTCTACTGAATAAAAAACACCCGGTCGAGTCACTCAAAGAGAGCTGTAACTGTTGATTTTCATCTCCATCCTCTTCCTCGTCTCCAGGGTAACGACCTCCGTGGACGTCCTGGTGTCCATCTGCGTGATCTTCGCCATGTCCTTCGTCCCAGCCAGCTTCGTGGTCTTCCTCATCCAGGAGCGCGTCAGTAAAGCCAAACACATGCAGTTCATCAGCGGCGTGCACCCGCTGCTCTACTGGGTGGCCAACTTCATGTGGGATATGGTGAGCCACTGCTAAGCCCCGCCCCCTCACTGCGCATCACTGAGTGCGTGTCCTTGCTGATGTTTGTGTATCTCTGCAGTGCAACTACTTTGTCCCAGCAACGCTTGTCATCCTCATCTTCGTCTGCTTCCAACAAAAAGCCTACGTTTCATCCAGCAACCTACCAGTTCTTGCCCTGCTGCTGCTGCTTTATGGGTCAGAACCACAGAACTACACAGCCCAATGGTTTTCCTGCACTTTGAATCAATTAGATCACAGTTGTAGTAGAAAATTGAAATAATGGACAGGGTTGTAGTAAAATGATGGACACATAAAGAGCTTGAAGGCCAGCATAAGATTAAAGACTTACTGCTGGTCCCGGTCTGAGCTCTCTCCTAAGACAAATCTCCAGTTATAGGTCATAGGATAGAATCAGCGATCATGTTCTGACAGCAGCTGGTTGTGTCTCCGTCTCGTCTCCAGCTGGTCCATCACTCCACTCATGTACCCGGCCTCCTTCTTCTTCAAGATCCCCAGCACGGCGTACGTGGTCCTCACCAGCGTCAACATCCTCATCGGCATCAACGGCAGCATCTCTACCTTCGTCATGGAACTGTTTGGTGACCACGTGAGTCCACTTTGAACGTGTGGGGCCTCTCAACTGATCCACAGGGTAACCCAACTGTGGGCGGAGCTTTAACTTCCTGTTCTCTTCAGGAGATCGGAGGCATCAACGACATCCTGAAGAACGTCCTCCTCATCTTCCCTCACTTCTGTCTCGGGCGAGGACTCATCGATATGGTGAAGAACCAGGCGATGGCTGACGCCCTAGAGAGATTCGGTAAAAGAAGCAGCATTCCAGTATGCGAGTTAGTCACACCAGGTGTTCTCCGTTAAGCAGGAGACAGGTGTGAGTCACCTGAGCGCAGACAGATCACGGCTGTTGTGTTCCAGGTGAGAACAGATTCCGATCTCCGCTCGAGTGGGACATGGTAGGAAAGAACCTGTTCGCCATGGCTGTGGAGGGCGTGGTCTTCTTCATCATCACCATCCTCATCCAGTACAGGTTCTGCATCAAGCCAAGGTAAGTTCTGGTTCTCATTCCTCACACGTAGAACCAACCCTAGCTCAGAATCTGCATGTCTGTGTGAAGAGCCGTCAGTAAACTCACCAAAGTGGGACCACTGGGAGAAGAAGACGAGGACGTGGCCCGGGAGAGACACCGGGTCGTACAGGGCCTTGGACAGGGAGACATCCTGGAGCTTCGGCAGCTCACCAAGGTGGGAAAAGGTTTTACACCTGGATAGAGTTGAAACACCTGAGCTGGTTTAAACACCTGAACTGGTTTGTGTCCTTCAGGTGTTTAAGAGGAAGCAGAAGCCGGCTGTGGATCGACTGTGTGTCGGGATTCCTCCTGGAGAGGTGAGACTGACTCCCTACTGCTGGGACACCTGTGCAGATGAGCTCTCTCTCTGTGAAGAAGGTGGAGCTGCTGCTAACATTCTGTCTGTGTTGGTTCTGGGTCAGTGTTTCGGTCTGCTTGGTGTAAACGGAGCGGGAAAAACCACCACCTTCAAGATGCTGACGGGAGACACCAGGGTGACAAGCGGAGAGGCCTTCCTGGCTGGGAAGAGGTGAGGGATCAGAATTTGAACAGAATTTCTCACCTGCTGCTGGTTCTGTTCTTCTGGATTCAGCCTGACCCAGGTCCCTTAACCCTGAGGGACTGCAGGAAGAACAGTTTAGCCTGGTAAACAGATCTGTTTCTGTAGACCAATAATCCATGCTCCTGATCAGAACCAGAATCGGACAAATGATTCATGTGCACTTTCAGACACATTGTCTCTCACGTGCACACATCTAGACCCACACATGCACACTCACAGTGTTAGGTGTTCTGCAGCGGTTAGAGCTCATCACCCTGGTTAGAGGCCTTATCCTGACCACCACCCACAGGTGAGTTCACAGGGATCTAGGAGCACACTAAGGTCCAGAAGTGTTCTGTTCCAGAACCTCGTTATTTGTTACACTTGGAATGTACTTTCTGTTCCTGCTTATGGCCCAGTTTATCCAGCTGTAGGACATGAAGATCTAATTTCCTCAGCAGTTCCTGTCGCGGTCTTCTCATGTGTCTGTGTCTCTGCAGCATCCTGAGGGAGATCGACGAGGTCCATCAGAACATGGGCTATTGTCCTCAGTTTGATGCCATCAATGAGCTGCTGACAGGTAGAGAACACCTGGAGCTGTACGCCATCCTCAGAGGCGTCCCTGAAAGAGAAGTGTGCGACGTGAGTCTGGATCACACATGGTGACACAGCTGCTGGGCGGGGTCATGATGCTAGGCTCTGATTGGCTGTTGTTTCATTGATAGGTGGCAGAGTGGGGAATTAGGAAGCTTAGTCTCCTGAAGTACGCGGATAAAAGAGCCGGAAGTTACAGCGGAGGGAACCTGAGGAAGCTATCCACCGCCATCTCTCTGATCGGAGCGCCCCCTGTTGTCTTCCTGGTAAAACACACACACATCACATTCATCAGCAGCATTTTTTTAAATTGAATTCAGTTTATTTACAAGCATATAGAACCGATTCCCAATTAAATATCATCTCAAGGCACTTTAAAAAACAAATGGAATCAATTTTTATTCTGAGATACATAATTTGTTCTGACTTAAAGTCAACCCCATATATTCCAGTTATTAAACCATTCAGTGAAGTTCAGTTTTATTCTAATGGGTCTATCTAAAGAAACCCAGCAGAATGCATCAAGTCGTTGCAGCAATCCCTCATACTGAGCATGCAGGTAGCGACAGTGGAGAGGAAAAACTCCCTTTTAACAGGAAGAAACCTCCAGCAGAACCAGAACCAGGCTCAGTGTGAGCGGCCATCTGCCACGACCCACTGGGGGTTTGAGAGAAC
>JAHUTJ010058923.1:0-18248 GCA_036250325.1 Characodon lateralis | reverse complement strand
GGAGAAATGGGGCTTAATGGTGTTTACTTAGTTATCAAATCTAGTAAATGATGTTCAGGGACTATTATTCACTAGCTTGAAAACTAATAACCTTTCTGTTGAATAGTCTTAGTGCTAGCATGCTATCAGTAGCATGCTATCTGTAGCAACCACGTGTTTGTACCGGTCAGCCGTTAAGCTAACAAAGAAGCGGAGAGCTTAGCACCAGAATCAACACATGCCTTTAAAATACCAGGGTTAATAAAAGGGTTAAAATGCATAAGCGCAGACGGCGCATTATGAGCAAGGTTCTGTTTAAAAACCACCCTTTAAATAAAGTTTATCTTAACTTTAAAACATACAATGAACACGAACCGGCATGTGCTGTAGCTGACCTACTAGCACTAAGGCAGCCGGGTTCCACAAAACAAAACTTCATAGAATGAAGTTTTGTTTTGTAATCATCCTTAATGATTAATAGTTGACAGAAGGACAATCATTCATTTTGATGATTAGCCTGAAATTCATTACTTCTATGGCATGTTGTAGTGCAGTACAATATATGTAGCAGCACTCCATTAAATTTGATTAGTTTAACTTATTTAACCCTATTAGTTCTGATCAAGCCCTCTAATCCTGCCATGTTGCATCAGACCCATGTGACAAATTAAAGATTTTGAGTCTTCTAGTTTTTAAGCCTTTCAGTTTTTCATTTAAAGCTTAGTGACATAAACAGCTGCCACTAATGGCGGCTCATCAAATTAAAAGTTCAGTGTCATTGCTGTTGAGATGCATTCTCTTTTGTCTTAAAACAGATGCCATGATTAGATATGTCTTAAGCTGTTCACTTTTCAAACCAGAATCCATTAACTTTAGCTTTCTTGGTGTAGACTGAGATGGCCCAACTTTGGTCTGGTATCCTTGTTTAGAGTCTGAAGGAGCAGAGCTTACGCTTCATCAAGGAGCCATCAGTTAAAAGGACAGGACAGCTCACCCTCCATTTGGTGGATTCAGATTCTGCTCGGGTCCGTGCTCAGTCTGCCATTCCTGCCTCATCTCCTTCCACTTGTTATGGATGGCTTTAATTTAGCCTTAGAACAAAAAATCAGAAAGGTTGTGTGCAACACACTTTTTCTTCATCCACGCCTTCCTCACTTGAAATTCTACATTTCTCCTTTCTTTAAGGTTTCCCTTTTGCTCTTAATTTTCCCCTTTGTGTTTCACCTTTTTCATTTTCAACCTTTTTATTTTCATCATCTTTTTTTGTGAGGTTCTACATAAGGCTAAAATTTATTTCAATGGAATGTTATTTCCTCTTTCAAAGATTCTTTCGTCTTCCCCTCTTTCATCTTTTTATGTTTTTGTGAACCTCAAGCAGCCCCTGTATTGTCATTCAAACATTACTCCTTCGTAAGCATTCATTTCAGTTCAGCATTTACATACTCACCTGTCAGTGGTTGACAGTTGTGTTTGGAAAGAAGCAAATTAGGTTTGACTGGAAAAGACAAGTCGCAGAACAAAGACACGACATTGCTGTTGCCAGCATAGAAGTAGTAGAAAACATTTAGCATCTTGACTCAATATTTTCTTTTTGGTCTTGCTAATACAGAACTGCCTGATCAAATTGCTTATTTGTCACCATGATACTTTTCTATCTCCTTCATCGCTGCAGGACATTTTCCAGCATATTATTTAAATACAGTACAGCTGTCAACACGCTGGTGCCAAAACTGCAAGCTTTAGTTCTCTCCTTCATATTGAAGTATTTGACATTTACCTGGAGTTGTTTTTCAGCCCACAAATATCTACTGATGTTGAAACAGAGAGCACTGGCCATGTCAGTGCTTAGACCTTTTTTTTTTTTATAGAAGGGATCATGGTCTGGCTGCATCAGCCATCTTTACTTCTATCTTTTCCCAGACACAAAGCGACTCAAAGACTTCCACCTCCTGCCTTCCTAGTGTCAACCCATCATTGCTGCAAGGACTGTAACATTCTCAGGCAGAGGGTGAATGCATGCCTTTAATTACACATTTAGACGACTTCTAATGCAGATTTTATGTACACATTTTGTACTTTCTGGTCTATAGTTTGGTTAATACAGAAATACCGATAGCTGAAATGTCACTGTTCTTGTTTTGCACAGCTTGCCTGGTGTTGTAGCTCCCTTTTAATTGAAGTTTGAGTTCTGGATGAAAGGCCAGCATCTTGGCTCCAAACTATGTTTAAACCTAGAACAAATGTCTATCCTGCAACTCGAAGAACTTTCTTTTATTTATTTATTTTTTTTAATTATGCAAAAAAAAAAAAGAATAACTTTGGTTGATGTGATTAATCAAATGATTGAAAAAAATACCTGTTGATTGTACTTTTCCACCAGGAAGTTTGTAGAGATCTATGTAAGACTCCAGTGGTGGCAAAAATGTCATCATCAAAGGTTGTTTTGGTGGTTCTGTGTTATGTCATGTATTTATTTTCACCACAGAGACCAGTGTATATTATTGATACATTTTGTATCTCAGTAGGTCTGTATGGTACATTCGGCAAAGGTCTACGGGTCCGGGACTCGAACCCGGGACGGCCACTTCGAGGACTGTAGCCACTATACATGGGTCGAGCGCTTCTGATTAATCATTGACAGTGATGAAAACTGTTTTGATTTTTATGTACAGAAATGCAGCATTTGTGTAAAGGTACTTTAAAATAAAAAAAACTATTGCATTTGTGCTTTATGCTATGCTTCAAACAAAAAGTTTGATTAAGTAGCAGAATCTTTTGTGAGCTTACTCTTGGTGGTGGATGATGATTTTCCTGAAGAAGGTGAGAAATCCATAGAGTGTTTGGTAGTTGATGATTCAGATGATTCTGCTGTTTTTCAGAGTGTTTCTTTATTTCCAGGCAGGTTGTGGTGGATTCAATGGCGTTGGAGGGTGGACAGGCAGGTGAGTGCAAGGTAAGTTGGTGAGCAGAGAAACCAACTGCTTTCAGAAGAAAGTTTCAAGGAGCAGTGAGGAGAGTAACTCTCCAATGATCCTGGGAATGAGGACCCTGATCTCCATTACGAAGAAATTAGAGATTGAGATTGGACTGGATCCTGATAAAGAGAAACAGATGTGATGTGTGATGCACAGATAGTGCGTGCTCACCATTTAGAGGGTCTATGAGTCCTCAACGCAGTCATCCAGGGTTTGATTCCTGACCCTGGGACCTTTGCTCTCCATTTTCTGTCTATGTACTGTAAAATAAAGTCCGCTAGTGCCATAAAATAAAGGAGAAACAGACTCTGATAAGAGCAGGAAACGAGAGTGAATTTAGTGTGCAGGCATTTAAAGGAGAAACAGACTGATAAGAGCAGGAAACGAGAGTGAATTTAGTGTGCAGGCCTAATTATCATGCTGCATGAGCCAACAATCTGGCATCTTCCTTATTGCTCCTCTTTATACTCCTCCTGATTAGCCTTAACGAGCTGTGGCTGTGGTGCTCCACCTGCCAGTCACACCGTGTAGAGAAGTGGTGAGAAAGACATACATAGAAACGTCACCACCTCCTGGTGATGACCCCAAGAAGTTGGGTTATTGACCCAGACACATCGAAGAGTGCTTTTGAGTCGCTAGATTGAGTCGCTTGGTTTGGCAATTAATTTAGCCAGGATGACAGGAGAAATTACAATAAAGAGCCCAATGTATTACCTGAGAGTGGATGGGTGAAGGAATGTAGAGACGACTGGGGCAACCCCTTAGTGGATCTGGTCCTTTTTGTTGGATTCGGCTCTCCAGATCCCAGGAGAGAGCCCCAACAATGCAAGACTAGATGGAGGGTGATTTCTGATTCTTGGATGTTTTTCTTCTGAGGAGAATTGTTTGGAAAGTGCATCGTGTTTGATGTTCCTGGAACCTGGACGATAAGTTATGGAGTAGTTGAAATGGGAGAAAAACAAAGACCAAAAGCACTGACGTGACTTTTGTTGCTTAGCTGATTTGAAATAGCCGAAGTTCCTATGATTCGTCCAAAAGATGATCAGTTGCTCGTGCCCTCCAGCCAATGTCTCCATTCTTAATGACAAGGAGTTCTTGATCTCAAAAGTCATAGTTCCTTTCTGGAGGAAAGAAACTTTTAGAAACAACCCCACAAGTATGGAGCTTACTGTCAAATGGAGATCTTTGTGAGAGCACGGCTCCAACGTCTGTGCCCGAGGCGTCCACCTTGAGAGTGAATTGAGCAGATGGGTCAGAATGGACCAGGATTAGAGCTGTGAAGAATCTTTCTTTGAGTTCTGAAAAGGGCCTGTCTGCTTCAGGGCAGCTGTGGCCACAGTGTAGCTTACCACTGTCCGTTTGTGAATGTGTGCATGAATGGGTGATTGACTGAATTTAGTGTGAAGTGCTTTGGGGTCTCTGGAGACTTGATGAAGTGCTATACAAGTACAAGTCATTTACCATTTTTGGGGAGCAGAAGTGAGAGCAGGGAGACCCTAACTCAAATGAAGAAATTTGCAAAGCCTAAGAAACCCAGGAGCTGTTTCCTATTAATAGGAGTAAGCCATTCCTGAACTGCCTTTATCTTAGCAAGGTCTGCCTTCACCTGCCCACCCTCAAAGGTTATAAATTTCACATAAAACTCAGACTTTAAAGCTTTTAAAATGACACAATTCTCTAAAAGCATCTGCAGGACCTGTGGATGTGGATTTCCTGGAGAAGGTAAACAATGGATGGTGTCAGAAGGAAGACAGGCAGGTGAGTGAAAGGTAAGTTTCTGAGTTGGGGAAGCAACTGGTTTCAGCAGAAAGTCCCGAGGAGCAGTGAGCAGAATAACTGAGGTGATCTTGAGAAGATTTCTCCAATGACCATTGGAATGAGGAAGCTGATCACAAGGATGAAGCACGGACTGGATTCTGATAAGAAGGAGAAACAGGTTCAGGTAAGATCAGGAAATGAGAGAGTGAATAACATTTGGTGTGCAGGCCTGATTACCACACTGCATGACCTAACAGTCTGGCATCTTCCTCATTAAATCTGCTCCTCTTTATGATCCTGCTGATTAGCCTTAATGAGCTGCAGCTGTGGTGCCCCACATGCCAGTCACACCCTGCAGAGAAGAGCTGAGACACACACACAAATATGCACCAACATGTACACAGCTCTGTGGAAAGCTGCAATGTAAGAGTTGGAAATAAAGCCAGACATCAGTGATATATATCATCTTGTCATAAGCGTACTCATACTCTTACTCGTATTCATCATCTTCAGCTTTATTTAGGACCAGGTTGTGGGGGCAGCAGACTTAGTAGAGATGCCTAGACACCTCATTTAGCTCCTCTGGGGGGAGCCCAAGGGCACCACGAGGGACAAGGTCGAAGGCCTTCTCCAGGTCCTGTAGATCGGTTGGGCAAACTCCCATCAACGCTAGAGTATCCTTTAGAGGGTCTAGAGCTGCTCCAGTGTTCCACGGCTGGGACAAAAACCACACTGCTCCTCCTGAAGCCGAGGTTTGACTATCAGCTGGAGTCTTCTCTCCAATATCCTGGCATAGGCCTTACCAGGCAGGCTGATGAGTGTGATCCCCCTGTAGTTGGAACACATCCTCTGGTACCCCTTTTTGTGAAGGGGGGCCACCACACCGGTCTGCCAGTCCAGAGGCACTGTCACCGACCACCATGCAATGTGGAGGTGTGTCAACCACGACAGCCCCATAGTATCCAGAGACTTGAGGTACTCAAGACGGATCTCAACCACCGCAAGCTTTGCCACCATGGAGCTTTTTAACCACCTCGGTGTCTTCAGCCTGGGTGATGAACGGGTCCAACTCCGAGTCCCCAGCCAATTCTTTCACCAGGGAATGCGTGACGGCAGGATTGAGGAGATCCTTGAAGTACTCCTTTCACCGCCCGATAATGTCCTCAGTTGTAGTCAGCAGCTCCCCACCCCTACTATAAACTGTGTTGGCAAAGCACTGCTTCCCTCTCCTGAGTCTGGGTTAGACAGTTTGCCCGAATCGCTTCAAGCCTGACCGGCAGTCCTTCTCCATGGCCTTACCGAACTCCTCCCAGGCCTGAGTTTTTGCCCCTGCCACAGCCCCGGCCACCGCATGCTTGGCTTCGTGGCACCCGTCAGTCACCTCAGGAGTCCCACAAGCCAACTACAGCCGATAGGAGAACTTCCTATAGCTTTGACGGCATCCCTTACTGCCGGTGTCCACCACTAGGTTCAGGGATTGCTGCCACGACAGGCACCGCAGACCTTACGGCTACAGATAAGAGTGGCAGCATCGACAATAGAGGCGGAGAACATAGTCCACTCTATGTTCTCTAACCTTCCCCGGAATCTGGTCAAAGCTCTCCCGGGGGTGAAAGTTGTATACACCCTGGCTGTGGGCTCCGCCAGACGTTCCTAGCAAATCCTCACTATACGCTTGGGCCTGCCAAGTCTGTCTGGCTTCCACCTCTTCCAGCGCATCCAACTCACTACCAGGTGGTGATCGATGGACAGCTCAGCCCCTCTCTTCACCTGAGTTTCCAAGATAAGCAGCTGAAAGTCGATCAACAACCTCCTGCCTAGGGTGTCCCAGTGCCAAGTGTGCTGATGAACACCCTTATGCCTGAACTTGGCATTCATTATGGACAATCCGTGACTGGCGCAGAAGTCCATTAATGAAACACCACTCGGGCTCAGGTCGTCATAAGCGGTCATTGATATACGACCACCAGGCTTACCATGTGTGCACCATTCAAACTCTATTCTTGCCTGTCACTTTGCAGTGCTGACTAAACACAAGCTGGCAGGTCTTCATACCCGACATCTTGCTCATTAACTCGGGGTGCATGTAGTCTGAAGAAAATCAATTGAAAGATGTTGATTCCTCCTGAGGAATGACTTAAATATTGTCTGTAAAACTGGTATCAGTGAGACAATGAAATTTACAACTACACGTATTTCTGTAAAAGTGACATGCTGAGTACTGTGGATCTCTTAAGAGAAACTGCAATAAAAGCAATGTACTTTATATACTGAGTGTAATTGACCTGTAAGACCTCCATGACAGTTGCAAAAAAACACATAAAACTGAAATTGGAAAGGCATGTTTAAGGTTCTGACTGTAGTTAAGACATTAACAAGAATGTACTGTAGAGGTTAAGAAACCATGTACTGTATGTTTAAATCCTAAACGGGCACTGATGTTGTAATAACAGAACTTCTACAAGCCATACCAAAACATTTTATAATCCAACTCTTTCAGTCAAATAGAGAATTTCTCCCTTTTCTAAGTGAAATCTTTAGCAAATCGGATTTGCATGACATAAGTAGGAATTCACATTTAGCATAAACGCAATGTTCTAACTGGACGAACCGATGTACTCTGTGTGCAAACATGGCCTCGGAGACTCCCTTGCTGCCTAATTCAATAACCCACAATGTAATGTACAGCAACAGCTACTAATATTACCAGCGACAGCATCAGAGATTCTGTTAGAACTCACAATGATGCTCATTATGGAGCTTGTTTTTACTCTTCCCACAGCAAATAATGGAGTTAGCTTCCTGTGTGGGGGCTGCAAAAATGTTGTCATGGGGAACATGCATAACTGGGACATGGATATCTGTAGAATAAGCATCTAAGCAAAAAGCGTTACATTATATCTCCTTTAATGTTTGTTTGTTTAAAGCTAATTATTTTTCACTATTTTTCCCCTTTTTCCACATCAGAAAATGTAATGTGCATCATATCAGAATATTACATTAATTTCTTTTTTTCTTCAAGATCATTTCAAAATAATTACCAGGTATAACAGTTCTAGAAGGAAAAAGCAACTACATGATTACATTGAGAATACTTTAAACTGAATTCACACAAAGACTGTTATCAGCAGTCTATGTGTATTCCCCAGTTTGTAAACCTGTACCTTGACAGTTAACTTCTTGTTGTGGCATCCTCACTAAACCCCCAATAAGCCTCTGGAAAAAAGCCATTTCTTTTGAATAGCTTCTTCAAACATTTGTGCTACCTGATGTCATTTCACCTCACTGATAGTTAACCGAGTCTTCTTCCTGTAGTAACAACTTCCACAGCGAGGACCATTGTTTGTCAGTGTGACTTGGCAGTGCATATGTATGGTGACTTCACTGATTGCACAAAAAATATAAAATATTTATTTTCCAACCTGCTGATTGCGGATAAGGGCTGGTAAAGCATAACATTTTCTGGAACTTCTGATTACCAGATGATTTCTTAGTGCATCTGTAATTATATTTATCAGTAAATAATATTAAGATCAAAAAGATTGAATGATTGGTTTATAGGTTGTGTCCTTGATTTTTTTGCTTCAGGCTGCACTGTAAGCAAAGGTTTATTATTAACCACATTCGCCATATTAAACGTGCTGTAATCTGAATCAAATCGACTGTGCCAATTTGAACGGATTGGCAGGAAAAGAAAAAAAAGGGGGTATGGGGGGGGCTGGGTTGTTCTCTTGCGTTTCCGTTAATGGGCATTAGCTGTGCTTCAGGATCCTTCTGCATGCCTCGCTGCTATAGAGGCAACCCAAACAGTAAAACCAATTGGCTGGACTGTTGTAGTATCAGATAAGTTTTAACTGCATCACAGATGTTGTGTTTTGTAGTTTTTTTTAACTGCCTCTATGGGACTATATAAATTCACTGCAGGAAATCTTCCCTGCCTCTTTAATCTCCATCCGCAGGCAAACAGACGTGCCCTCCAGAGAAATTTGACTGCGGGGAATCCACCAACAAGTGTGTCTCGTTGTCATGGAGATGTGACGGGGAGAAAGACTGCGAGAACGGAGCGGACGAGGAGGACTGTGCATCTGGTGAGTCTCAGAAAGTCGCCTTCCTGTAAGCAAATGTCTTTTTTATTTTTTACCGTTGATTGCATCTTAGGAGTACATTTTGATAAGAAATGGTGACATTCACAGTTTTACCTGAGTGAATGACTTTCTGTAAGCAATCCCTCAGTGAATGACTTTCTGAGGAACACAGATGAACTTAGATTCCTTTTAGATTAGAAAAGGCTTGATCCACTTTGATCTTGTTATTTAGAGGTTAAGCACATTAAAGCACAGTAGAAAAGACACTATTATCAGATGGATGTCAGGTGAATTCAGATTTAAGCCACCTGCACTTGACAGTAGAGTCCCCTTTGATGTAAAATGATTTGTGATGTGAAATGTCAGATATGGGGGCTTCCTAGTGATACTAGGAGGATTCCTACAATTTGTATAATTCTTAAATTCTCCATAAAGCCCTTAGAGCCATCAAGTATGAAGGCACCTTAGACACAGCCAATCACATGGCCCGCACGTATGGTAACCCCCACCCCCAAATCACTTCAGGGACTATCCTTGGCCTACTTCTGAGGATCCGGGAAAAAATCTGCTGTTTTTTTTCTTGCTGCTTTCCTCTTCATGTCAGGAAAATGTGATTGAGGCAACAAATCTAAATGTGTTTAGAGTTGAAGGCTGTGGAAATGGTGCAATTCAGCATTTGCAAAAAAAAAAAAAAAAAAACATTTTAAAAATATTTTTTTTTTTACTGTTGTGTGCATTCAGCAACTCATACACCTGCACTTCTTGTCTGTTGGGGATTTAAATTGATTTTGACCTGTTAAATATATAGCTAAAAATATAACTTTAAAATGAAAATCTTCTGTTTTAACCCACCTGAATAAAGGTGGTTAATTTGTTGTCTAACAATATTTGTGTGATTATCTACTGAATGACTTACAGACCTCAAAAGTAACCCTTATGCACTCATGCTGGAGCAAGCGGTAGTGACTGTATTGAATTTCAGTCTAACACCTTCTTAGCTTAGATGGCTTTTTACTGCGCTGCTTATTGAGACCCAGTCTAGCCTGGACTAATCCTGCTCTCTTTCTAATGTCTGTATTGATGTGGCAGTCTTAAGCCTCTCAGTAGTGACACAAGGGCAGGCAGCAGGATGTTGTCCACCCAGCCAAAGGCTGAAATCCCTATAGGGACATGTGGCGCCAAGCTAGACCAGCTGAAAGAGGCTGGCTGCTGCATTAGCAACGGGGCCTGATAGCATCACAAATTAGTGCTATTAAATGCTGATCAGACCATTTTATCTAAGAGCAACTGGGCTCAGAACCAACCTGAAGGATGATGTTTGAAACAAGAATTAGATGCTTTGAAATGTCTCTGCAGATCAAATCTGGAACTGCAAAGCATTGATTTTCCCCTACTTTTTCTGTGCTGCAGCATCACTAACCACAGTACTCATCAAAGTTCAGAAGGTAGTACTAATATCGTTGTCATACATGTCGGTAAAAAGTTAACAAAAAAGTTAACCTGAGGCTTCCAAAAAAAAAATCTTACATTGGTCTATTGGTTTTATGTTACATAGAAACCCTTTTCAAAAGTCTGCCAAAATATTTAGAAAGCCTTGCCACGGAGCAGTTGGCCCGGTGTAACATTGAGTCTCCACGTAGAGCTCACTCAGAGATGAGTTATTTTCACATCTAAACGTAGCCCTGATTAAGACGTATACAGTTCAACTAGGTTTAGACCAAGGTAATTGTCTGAATCGAAAGTGGTCTAAGCTTAGACAGAATTAAAAGGTCTGTAAATCATGCAGAAATGCCAGAAAGCATAAACGGAAACTTGAAGACCGCATTATTTGATATAGTATGAAGGAATGTCCTTGCTTTTTCAGTTGTGAATTTGTATTTTTGTTTATTTGTGATCTAAATACTGAGTGGTAAATATGATAATTCTTCTAAATATTTGTTTCTGTGCTGGCAGGACAGTTGTTAACATTTAAGGTTTACAGTCTGCGCTCTGACAACAAGAGGCTTTCTAGGCATCAGCAGAGATGAAGTTCAGTGAGACAACTCACTTGTAAATGTTGAAATAAATGTCTGTGTTAAAGAGTATAGAATAAGTTTGGATCTGACATCTAGGCTCCAACCCCATCACTTTATTGCAGTGTCATTCAACATGTCATGGAGTGACAAGTTTCTCTGCCCCCTGAACATGACTTTTAGCATGGCAGGAATGAGGAGTGTATGAGCCCACGTGGGTGCTGGGTTGGTGGAGGGACTGAAAAGCAGCAGAGCAGCAGCAGCAGTGTGACATGTTTTGCAGAATGATTCAGAAAGCTAAAATAAACCATCCTAATTGGTGAGGTCTGCTTGTATGTTCTGTGGAGTGTATGGGAGATCATGTGTGAAGCAGCAGCACAGGCTACAGCTCACTGCCTAAACTAGCTCGCAGGCATCACCTCATTCCAGTTCATTTTCATTAAAGTAAAATTGTCAGTTGTTCAGCAAAAATCAACTATCCAAGCAAAGCTGCATTCTCATACAGTGGCACAGACATGACACTACACTGTACACACCAGGAGTCCTGGACTTAATAATATTTATCCAGTATAAAGAGTGACTGTGTTGCTCTTGGTTTTAACATCAGCAACTTAACATCATCACAACTTCTTTGATGCTTGTCAATCTGGGCTAAAACAGGTATATTTAGACTACAAACACAATGAAAAACATTTACTTTTAAATTAAATATATACCAATTTTAGCTTAGATGTTTACAGATGTTTAAGATTTTTTGGGATTTATTTTCAACAAAACATACACTCACTGGGCGTGTTCAGTTTTTAATGTTTTCTTTTACTTATGCTGCTCTTAGATGAGGGTTACCACTGTTTTCATCATCACTGAAATGCCCTATTAATCTGAAACACGTACAAACCACCCAACACTAATTGTAAACATGAAGACCAAATGAAGCCTTCATTCCAAAGCCACTCTAAAGGAGATACATTTTAGGTCCATTTTAGACTTCAAAGATCACTTATAACCTGCATTTAAATGACATTATGTTCTGTATTCAACAACATGCTACAACAAATCAAACTAAATCTGTTCTGGTGGCAAACTGATAATAGCGAAGGACTATTTTTACATATTTTCTACATTATTAAAGACAATTATGATACCAGGTATATATGGATTAGCAGCATAAGAGAGGACAGTAATCTTTATCTGACAGGTGACAAACATTTCATTCCAGCAGTAGTCCGTCTATGGTAGGGCTTTTCTATTTTTTTTAAAGAACAAGATTGGAGAATGTTGTAGAACACATCTGTAGAATGTAAAATGTCAAGCAGATTAATTTTCAGGATTAGAATAATTGGTTTGGTTTTTGTACGCCTCCTTGAACTGCCACCTTAAGGTGTTGGAGTGGTTTGAGTGCTTGAATGATCCTAGAGGCTATGTTGTCTGGGGTCAGACAAAGAGCGGTTCAAGACACCTTCATGAGGACCACACAATCGAGGCACATGACGTCGTCCGGTATGGCGGAGCCGGGGACCCACCCTGGAGCCAGGCCTGGGGTCGGGAACTGTTGGTGAGTGCCTGGTGACCGGGTTGCTCCTCGCGGGATCCAGCCGGGCCAAGCCCAAACGAGAGACGTGAGGCCGTCTCCCAGTGGGCCCACCATTTGCAGGGGGAACCATGAGGGACCAGTGCAAAGAGGATCAGGTGGAGACCTCGGCGAGTGACACAGAGTACGGGATTGGTTTTAGTGTAATGGCATAGAGTTTAATCTATGGTTAGTTTTTGGTGCAGAAACTATTTCACAGTCTCAATGTTCTTTATTCTATTTCACATTTATAAGTGTCCCTAATTGTTCCCTCTGTTAAACCAGGCCACTGATGTCATGTCCAACACTATATTGCCAAATGTTTTCGCTCAACCATCTAAATCAGTGGTCAGGGTCCAGATCCGGACCCACGTGCCTTCCAATCCGGACCCAACCTGATTTTAAACATTTATATATCACTGCAGGTTGTCCAACAGCGTCTAACTTCACTTGCGCCGCATCTCGTGTTACTTTGGTATAGCCCTGCGGAGCGTCTGGCCCCGGGCTGCACCTGATGCAAGACAGGCAATGAGCTGCTTCAGTCAGGGCTGCTGCTGCTGCCCTGACCGCAAATCATTTTGCCATTTACTATGTAGATATAAACATTTTTATTCCTGCCGGCTGCCGCGTCTGACTTTTGAGCAGGCGCATTGGACAGCTATGTGGGCCATGGACATTCTTGTCCACACTCCACCTGGTGGTTGTAATTGTTGTATACCAACCGCCAAAAAACCACAAAGAAGAAGCTATATGGGTCTTTCAACATAGGTTGCTAAGTTACTAGCTTAGGAGCTCACGCTTGCTGATAGTACAATGACGTGGTGGTGCACAGATGAGTGAGTAAAAGAAGATGGCTTCAACAAAAATATGCAAAGTGGACTATGAAAGTTACACATTTAAAGATGAATGGACAGAAGCATATGGTCTCTTACAGTGAGCATCTGAGTGTTCACTGTAAGTACATTGGATTCTGGGAAAACATAAAAAGCTTTTCACTGACTGGGAAATGATCACAGAGTGCATGGAAGCTGTGGTAGAAACACTTTGAGATGGAAAAGAAGAATAACTTAAGGAAAAGGTTAAGCAAATTACCCTGCCTGCCATAAGCACAACAAGGACAGCAGAATTATACCAAGTTGCACAGATACAGCTCGATTTTTGTCTCTTGATTTAAAATGTTCGGATCCCAAAGTGTTTGGATGAGGGAGGGAGTGGACCTCCTGCTATTTTAATAGGGGACCCCTGATCTGAATCTTTAAATTCATGTGTTTTCTGACCGGTTCCATTGTCCCAGGTGTATAAAACTAGCACCAGCATGCAGACTGCTTCTACAAGCATTTGTGAAAGATTGGGTCACTCTCAGGAGCTCACACACTTAAAAAATCATTTTGCAACAGAAGAAAAAACAATTACTTTCATAAAATTCCACAACTTGATCAAGGACATAATATAAACTAAAAACCAATTGCACTTAAAACATGAACATGAATACACATTTGTTGCTGAGACCCTAACAGATTTCTTGGAAATTCAATTTAACAGTAGATTTCTAATGAGCAAGTAATGTATTCCAGAGCTTCCCTCTCTTGACGGAGAAGACTGTGAGCAAAAAATGTTTTACTTAATGGAATTTGATGATTAACACTTAAATTTGTTTGCATTTCTGTAATTTCCTAATATAGCCATAAAGAGATGGTGGACCAAATCCATTTAAATACAAACTTTAAGTAAGAAAAATCTTGCAAAATGTTGCAAAATTCCAGAATTTACATTTTTGTAGAATGTGGCGGTGATGATATTGTACCAAGAACTTTTAAATTTGATCATACAGTGCATTTAAAAAATATTCATGGTCCTGCACTTTTTCCACATTCAGGTATGTTACAGCCTTATTCCAAATGGTATCAAATTAATTCATACATCCATCCATCTTCTATACCTGCTTCTTTCTGACGGGGGAGCTGCACTACACTTTAATTCAAGCAGATGGTATTACTCCTTTACTCTGTTTATAACACCTACTAGCTATTAAATATTGTTTGTTTGTTTTTTCACCTGATAAAATAGATAAAAAGCAGTTTCAGAGTTATACAGTTAAAAAATTAATTCCACTGTTCCTTAAGTTGTACTGGATCCTTATGCAGGAAAAGTTTAAATCATTATTTTACATTTTATTTTTTCCCAACCTGCATTTGGCCAGAGTTGTTGCTTTACAACTACATGATTCATTTTCAATAACTACCAAATACTGACTAACACACTTATATTTATTTTATTTTCATCAGGTAAACAGAAAATGTTTTGGTAAAAAATCGGTTTATTAGAATAAAAAAAAACATATCAGTCCAGAATTACAGGGAATCGATATCTTGACTGTCTAATCATAAGCAAATATTTATAAAAAATTAGAAGATGCGTAGACAGTGAAGTAGAGGATGGCAGGACATGAAAATGATCACTGAGCTTCTGAAAATTCTGAAATACATTTAATTTCAATATTACTTCCACCACAACAGAGTACAGGTATGATCTGAGTCTAGTATGTTTATCTCTAATGTTGATCATCTGATTATCTCCATTTTAGTTATGGTTAAAGAAACACAACCATTACATTGCTATATCGCCAGTACGTTATATGACCCATCTAGGGATGGGTTGTATAATGAAAATATGTAATGCTATGTACTATGTGCAATGGCTAAAATGACAATGTTGTGACTATTTGAGCATACATTTCCAAAGTAACTATTACTCACATGGATCTAATCCACTGGAAGATTAGTTTCTTTTAATGCTCCCAAATGCAGGTAAGACACGGTTCAAAATGTTAAAAATGGTCTATAGAGACCATCAGGAGTTGCAGAGTTTTCTGCCACAGGGATATTTGATTAGTAGACTGACACTCTGAGCGTTTTCTGTTCCTTACAAGCAATCTCCTTTAGGTTTCTGCCTTGTTTTTGTGCAGCTGGCCAGTTGATCTAAAGGCCTGTAAAGGAAGATAAAGCTGAAACAAATCAGAGAGGTACAGAGGAGCAAGAGCATTTAGCCATTTTTAAGCCAACATCAGAATTTTGCTATTAATTCTGTGGTTAACAGGAAGCCAGTGGAGAGATGACAGAGTCAGTGAGATGTGCTAGTGTCTGTGTGTACCAGTTAAAAGATGTGCAGCAGTATTTTGAACAAGTTGAAGACTTGAAAGGGGTGCCTGAGTGATGCTTTCTGCAATGCATTTTATGCAATGCAAAAGTCAAGATGCGTTGAGATATAAGCATGTATTATTTTCTCCAGTCTGCTTGCCTAAATCAAAGACAAATTTCTGCAAAACAGAAATCTGAGTCCATAATTACTCCCAGGTTGGTTACACGCTGTTTGATGTATGGCTAAAGGCAACCAAAATTGGCAACTTCATTGTGTGAGGTGTTGTTTGGCCTGAATAAAATGATCTCTCTTTTCCTTTCATTGGAATTATGACCATCCAAGCCTTATGGTCATCAAGACAGTTTAATAAGTGTTAAATGGAGCATTGGCTAGGTGTCAGAGGCAGGTGAATAGCTGTGGAATATTCCATGTTTCTTAAAAATAGACCATAAAGAGAGCAGGTACAGAGAAAAAGAGGACCAACAACTGAGCCTTGAGAAACCTTGCAAAAAAAAAGAGGCTTATGTTGACAGAAAGTGCAAAACATCAGGAACCACACTGAAAACAATACTGCTATTTATAATGGCAAGGACTGAGGTTCTAGTTGAAGGAAAAACCTCTTTAAAGAGACATGCAGGCATGGCATCAGCATGGTAACCTGAATGTTTTATATGACTAACCACCTCTTTAACACGTGTAGAAGGTGATATCGCTGACCTAGTTGACTCAACCTTGTCAACAACGAAGCTAAAGACAATTATTGCAAACATCAGCTTTCAGGCTGGGAGACTGGGGCACATTAAGAATAGAACTGGTAAAAAGAACACAGGGTTTATGACAATTTGAAGCAATGACTTAGGAAGAGTAAATTCTTTTTGCCATTTTGCAATGTTTGATAACATTTCCAATATTCTTTCAACATGTCAGAAGAAATCTGCAATTTCTCTTTCTTCCTCTTTTGCTCTGTTCTCTCACACTGAAGTCTGACTGCTTGGGTTGTGTAGTTTTACAAGGGCTGAGGTAGCACCTGGTTTTTAATGGGGCCAATGTTTCTAGGGTCTTAATACAAGTTTCCTAAAACTATGAAAGCAGCTCATCTGTGGTGAGACAAATAATGGTCCCAGAATCACTAAATAAAAGCAGAAGAGAAGAGAGCAGCAATGGAAAAGTTAAACATATGACAGCACTTGGCTGGAGCGCCAGCTGTATACTCATGGACAAAAGAAATGTCAAATAAAACAGGTTTGTGATCAGAAAACACAGCAGTTTCTAAATTAAAAACAGCTAAAACAGTAAAAGTGTGTGCCCCTACTAATGTGTAGGACCTTCTAAGGAATATGCAAGGCTAAAAGACTAAAAAAGATTTATACATTCCTGAGAAAACAACTTAGCAGGGCAACACATGAATGGTAAAACCACTAACAATAAAATACTCAATTATTTTTAGGCATACATTCAGCCAAAAAGTCTAACAAGTTATCCAAAACTCTCTGTTGAACTTTGCTGGTTGGTAGTTCAACTACCTGGTCACCTTTTGTACGATTACGAGTGATTACAAAATACAAATGATACAAACGACGGCAGCAGGTATGGAAATCTAAAGGTGCTGCAATTTACTAAGGTATTAACTCCCAGAATGGGTATTTACGCATGTGGAAGTTTTAATAAAATGTGAGATGAATTCGTCAAAGTTCTTCTTAGATTATCTTGTTCAGGCAAGGCAGTCAGCTGGGCTGGTCAGAGGGCAAGAGTTCAGAAAAACACTGGATTCAACAACTCACATGGCTGGGGGTAGGCTTACACAGTTTTAAGTCTTTCCAGATTTTTTCATTCTTTCTAGAATTTTGTGTGACCACCAAAAGACTGGGGATCACAAACTTAACAAGTGCAGGAGTTGAAAAATCACAGAATACATGATTGTTTTTAAAACCGAATGCAGCAAACTGAACACAGAAAACGCTTAAAGTGCAGCAGTTTAAATGGTAAATGAGCTGGTTAATACAAAGAGAGGTTCCTGTTGGATTGATGGTGCCGGTTTACTTTGATGGCAGATGCAGTCTTGATTTAATAAAGTCGTTCAAGCAATTAGGACTCGATGGTGATACATCTTTTCTGTAGAGCAGGACTGCCCTGGTAAATTTAGGCAACCAGCTTCTTTTATATGGTATGCCTAAAATGCAAAGACATGACAGGTAATCTGTTGGATTAGTAATCAGCTCCCACTACCTGTTTGCTCAAAACAATTCCAAATTCCAATTCCAAGTTGTTTAACTGGCTCTGACTGAGATCAGGTTGCATCTTTTCCCCTCATATACCGACAGATGTTTGCCCCAACTAGCCATGGAGCCTGGTGCAGACGTGGCTTAGCTGGAAATTAGTGGTAAAATATGTGAAAAAGTCTTCTAGTGTATCTTCAGCTTTAGGCTCAGCCTGAATTATTCAGGTAACGCAGTTCAGAGAGTATGGGCAGTTAAGCTTACATTTTTCTTTGCACCAGCTGGGTGATGCGGATGTTTCAAGCAATAAATTCAATTCTATGTCAAACCAGCTTTACCAGCTTCCCCTGCTTCATAGATTATTCCTGTTAAAAAATGCTATATGATATACACTCACCGGCCACTTTATTAGGTACACCTGTCCAACTGCTTGTTAACGCAAATTTCTAATCAGCCAATCACATGGCAGCAACTCAATGCATTTAGGCATGTAGACATGGTCAAGACGATCTGCT
>JAHUTJ010058922.1:0-18253 GCA_036250325.1 Characodon lateralis | reverse complement strand
ACCGCTCGGCCCATAGGCCGAAACGACAGTCAGAGACCTGTCCCCAACCTGAAGGCGCAGGGATGCGACCCTCTCATCCACTGGGGTAAACCCCAACACGAGACGGCTGAGCTGGGGGCCAACAAGCAAACCCACCCCAGCCCGTCGCCTCACCCCATGGGCCACTCCAGAGTAGAAGAGAGTCCAGCCCCTCTTGAGGAGATGGTTTCCAGAGCCCACGCTGTGCATGGAGGCGAGCCTGACTATTTCTAGCTGATATCTCTCAACCTCCCGCACAAGCTCAGGCTCCTTCCCCCCCCAGCGAGGTGACATTTCACGTCCCTAGAGCCAGCCTAAGCATCCAGGGATCGGGCCGCTGAGGTCTCCACCTTTGTCCGCCATCCAATCCTCTTTGCACCGGTCCCTCACGGTTCTCCCTGCAGGTGGTGGGCCCACTGGGGGATGACCTCGCGTCTGTCGTTCGGGCTTGGCCCGGCCGGGTCCCGCGAGGAGCAACCCCGCCACCAGGCGCTCTCCGGCGAGTCCCGACCCCAGGCCTGGCTCCAGGGTGGGACCCCGGCTCCGCCGTACCGGGCGACGTCACATGCCTCGATATACTAGTCCTCATGAAGGGTTCTTGAACCACTCTTTGTCTGACCCGTCACCTAGAGCCTGTTTGCTATGGGAGACCTTACCAGGGGCGTTTAAGCCCCTGACAATATAGCCTCTAGGATCATTCGAGCACTCAAATCCCTCCACCACGTTAAGGTGGCGGTTCAAGGAGGGGTCCTTGAAATAATATTTTATTAAAATAATGTTTTACCTGATCTTGCACGTTGTTTGAAGGTATGTCAATCATTGTCTTAGTTAATTTGAAGACTTAACCTTATTTCCAGATTCCTTAAGATGATCTTTTGTTCTTGTCAGAGTTGGACACGATAAACTCAGAGAAGGTATGCAATGAAGACACAAATGAGTCAAAGTTATTGGTGGCTGGCCAGGGAGAGACAGGCCATTCTCTCAGAGGAGCTACCCTGTGTCACAGCCTTTTATTAAAGAAAGGAGAAAAAAAAACACTAATGTTACAGCATCGTGGGTGTGGCTACACACAGTTTCACAAATACAAGTCCCACTGAATAAAACTGGTACTGGCCAGATACTGATACAGCACACACGTCCACATCTGGCATTCAAGGACATGAAGATTGGCTGGAGTGCGAACAGACTGCTTCCCAGAACTCCCCCGCACATAAGTTCCTGCTCCGTCTGCACAGCAACCACCCAAATGCAACTCTCAGACAGGATGACAATTCTGTTAATAGTTCATAAAAGTACTTCGAAAATAAATGTGAAAAGTATTCAAACCACTTCTATCAAAGTTCACCAAACTAAATAAATGAAAATGTCTTTTAATGGTAAATCCTAAGGATAAAGAATCTTTTTAAACTAAGCTATGATAATTCATGTACAAATCTTCCAACAATTCTCAAACAAAACAACATTCAATGGTAATGTTGCATCACTCTTTTGGTCATGGTTAACCATCTTTGATTCTTTTGTTCATATTTTATGTAGTTCATTGGTCTTCTTTTGTTCATATTGTATGTAGTTCATTGGCCTGAATTTTTTTTATTTTGCTTTGTAGTTTTAGTAGGATAGTTCTAGGATAGTAAAGAGTTTGTTAATTAAAATATGTTCGACTTTGGGCTGACTTTTTTTTGTTAATACATTTTTGTATTTTAAGAAATTGTGTGAATATATTCCATGTGTGTGCAGGGTTTTGCTGTTCAGTAATGTCAGAGCTCATTTCACTCTTTTCTCTATTGTCCTAAAACCACTGCCTTATTGGGCTGGTATTCACAGGACAACACTTGACTGACCAAATTATTATTTAACAAAATATTACATAATATAATCATAATAATAATTACAACACACCTTTAACTAAGTAAGCATTGCCTTCCTATGCATTTTATATTGTGAAATATAACATATCATGTCCAACTAACCAAGGCTGTTACTAATTTTTTCGTCCATGTAAGAAAAATTGTGGCACGAACTTTGTTAAGTGGAAACAGCATTTATATCACACATACAGTACACTGCTATGACACATGGATAATGCTTGGGAAATTATGTATATTACCCTACTTAATGTCATAACAAGACTGCACAGTGATGCAGCTGGTAGCACTGTTGTCTTGCAGCAAGAAGGTCCTGTATTCAAATTTTGAGTTTTCCATCCTTTCCATATGGGTCAGAACTAGTTGCCATGGGAATATAAAATCTGTGTACAGCCTCTTTTGGTGTGGCAAATCTTTTCCAAGGTCTAAGATGTTTCAGGAGGTCACTAAGCCATGTTTGTAATGTGGGGGTATTTCTTCTTCCACTTGATTAGAATGAGCCATCTTGCCAAGAGAGTTGGGAAGACAATGACATTTCGCCTGGCAATTGAGCTGAGCCCCATGTGAGGCGACCACAAAAATTGCAGAGACAGCACATAGAAAGCATTTGAAAGTGCCTATAGAACAAGGTTCTATAGGCACTTTCAAAGTATCTGCAAGAAATGTAAATATAGATTGCCAGAAGCCATGCAGCTCTTCACATGACCAGAACATGTATGACAGAGTTGCTGGCGTTATCTGCATCAGTCACAGGTATCGGTTTGATATCAGGTCTAATTTTAGCTACCTTAACTTTAGACCAGTGAAGATAATGAAAAACTTCGAATTGTCTAATTTAATGTCTTGCACAGATGGAAGAGGAGTGACCCAACACTTTTCCCAAACTTTCTCAGACAACCGTACCCCTGTGTCCACCTCCTATTGACATTTTAGCTGAAACAAGGATACCGGATTTTGTGAATTTAACAGCAAGTAAATTTTCCCAATTAATCCCTTTAAGCTTGGATTGATTTTTAAAATTGACTCCAAGAGAGGAGCTGGTCAATTGTAAAAGGAAAACCACAGGATGCTTTAAAGTTGGGAAGCTGTAGATATCTAAAGAATTGACAAAGTGGGATATCAAATTTTCTAACCAACTGGTTAAAGGATGCAAATGTATTATAAATATGTAAGTCTTGTAGTGTTGTAACTCCTTCTCTCAAATGCTCTGTCCATGATTGAGGGAGTGAATGTATGAAGGAATGAATTAGCTGTATAGAATGCTCTAAAATCATGTGTAACCCAGATTTCTGGATAAGGGGTTTGATAGGAATAGAAGCATATCGTCTGCGTTTAAATATCCTTTATGTTGTGAGCCTCTCCTTTGTATTCCCTTGATCTCAGCGTCCCCACATAGAGCAATGGCCAGAGGCTCAACTGCAATGGCAAATAAGATTTTTGCCCTGGTAAAGTGGAAATTAAGGAAAAATGACATTGTTGGTTGGGATGTCTGTTAATGGGGAAGCATTCCATACCCTAATCTAGGATATATAGAGTCGAAGCCATAGCGAGTTAGAGTATAGAAAAGGGGATCTTACTCCACACGGTCAACGCCTTTTCTGCAACGAGTGATATTAGTATTTCTGGATTATCGGGTGGGGTGGGATCATAGAGCCCATATAAGCGGCGCATGTTGGAGTGATGACCTTTAATAAAATAATATCTGTTTAGTCGGTGGATATGATTGAAAGCAAAATTACTTTAAAGAGGGAGGTCAACATTTTAGATAATATTTTGCTGTTAACATTTTAGAGCAAAATGAGTCGGAAAGAGCCATTTTTTGGGGGGATTTTTTAATTTTTTAGGAATATGTGTTATGACTGATTGCCGCATAGTAGGGGGTAGAGTACCGCCGATTAGTGATTCCTCAAAAACAGAAAGCAAGAGAATTGTTGAGTTGTTGTGAGCAGACTCTGAATTGTACAATTTAGAATAGTAATTGTGAATTCAAGAGTTTATTTCTTCATGGTCTCTATGGTTTAGCCTTCCTCTTCTTCAGTTTCAGCTATTACATAAATAGTAGTCTTTTGGTGGAGTTGGTGAGCAAGAATTTTACCAGATTTCTCACTGTATTCATATGTTCTAGTTTGTGTTTTACTAATTACATTTTCAATGCGTTTTGTTGATAGAAGGTTAAATTCGGTTCGGAGGACTGTCCTTCATTTCATTAAATCACCAGTAGGGAGAAGATCGAGCATATCATCAAGTTTAAGAATCTCATTAGTCTTGCATAATGTGATTTTCTGAGTTGTGTGTTGTATGATATTATTTGTCCCCTGGGGTATGCCTTCATTGACTCCTACACCATCGAATATGACATTCAAGGAGTTTGGTTAATTTCAAGAAAGACCCTTATTTCTGTTGAAATGAATTGAACAAATTTTTTGTCGAAGAGGAGAAGTGAGTTAAATCTCCAAGGATGATAGTTTATAGCAGGTGTTGGTATATGAAGGATCATCAGTAATGGCTCGTGGTCTGAAATGATTATTGCTTGATATTCACATTTGTGTATTAATGGGAGAAGTCTTTATCTGCGAGTATGTGCCATGAACAGGAGAAAAAAAAGGAGTAGCTTCTGGATGTAGGATTCTGAAAACACCACACATCTACGATCTGATTGGTGTTTAGAAATATTTTGATTGCATTTGCCATTTTAAAAATACACCCAACCTTAGATGAGCCAGGATGGGTAATAAAACATAGTTCATGGCCCTGCCAAGGATAAGATGGAGTGTGTCCATGTTTGCAATTTGAGCTTGGAGGTTAGTGAAGAATTAAGGATTGTCCCAGTTTGGAGCATAAGTATTGGCAAGAATGACTGGAGTATTGTACAGACTGCCCACAACTATTACATAGTGACCTAAGGAATCAGATTCAACTTCAGACATCACAAATGGTACACTCTTATTGATCAATATTGCTGTACCCCTACATTTGGAATACAAATCAGAATGATAAACTTGACTCATCCAACTTCCTCTGATTTGGGAGTGATCAATGATACGTAAATGAGTTTCTTGAATAATAGCTATTCCTGTATTATGTTTTCTCAAATGTGAGACAGGGGATCATTACAGAAAAAGTCAAAGCAAACCAAAATGGTGACATCACAACAAAAAGGAGTTAATTCAGTCCTTACACAGTAGTGCACTGTAAATGTAATACTTTCATCCCACTAAACATGCAATGCACATTATAGTGTTTTATCAACTTTATGCATACTTCATCTACGTGACAGCTATGATGTTTCTTAAATTTGCTTGATTTCTTCTAATTTTAGCTGACATTAAACAAATATGTTAAAACTTTTGGTGAGGTAACAGAGTTATACTGAAGGTTTCCCAAGCCAAACCATGAGACCCAAATAGAGATCCTGTACATACAATGTTCTCATCATGTCGATATATTGCATATTCATTGACAAATCTGTACAAGAGATGTTTGATCAGAAATGGAAAGGCTTGGTAGGTAGTTCAAACTATACAGCAAAAACAGCAAAGAAAAGTTTAAAACTAAATGTAACAAACCCTGACTGAGGAGCAACAAGTGTACAGAACCAGAAGTGCAGTCCAGTTTGCAAAATTGTTTTCACCTTAGGATAAATTTAAAAGCAGAGACGTCATAACTTTGGGTCTACATCCCTGCTAGCCCTTTATTAGCTTTAACTACTAACAGCTAAGAACACGTGCTTGTATATGCCCATTTCTCCAGAAAGATTTGGTTATTTTCCTAAATATTTACCTAAATATTTTACTCTTTCCTTAATAATATTTATTTGAATATTATTTTAATAAATAAAGGCAGCTAATGAAACACCATTAAGCCCAATTTCTCCAGGAAGATTTGGCTCTTTTCCAAAATATTTCCTTAAATATTTTACTATTTCCTTAATAATATTTCTTTAAATATTATTTTAATAAATAAAGGCAGCTAATGAGACACCATTGAAAATTAGTGGTTTTATTCAGCAGATCATTCTTTAAAAAATTATTTTAATAAAATAATATTTTATCTGATCTTACATTGTGAATGGTTGTCTAAAGGTATGCTGATTATTGCCTAAGTTGCTTCCAAGACTAACTTAACTTCATTTCCAGATTCTTCAAGATAATCCTTGGTTCTCAAACATAAACATTGCATGGTAATGTTGCATCACTCTTTTGGTCATGGTTTCAACCATCTTTAATCAACTTGTTTATCTTGTACATAGCCCATTAGTCTTCCCTATTCTTTAATTCTGTTTGGTAGTTTAGTTGGATTGTTTNATCCTTGGTTCTCAAACATAAACATTGCATGGTAATGTTGCATCACTCTTTTGGTCATGGTTTCAACCATCTTTAATCAACTTGTTTATATTGTACATAGCCCATTAGTCTTCCCTATTCTTTAATTTTGTTTGGTAGTTTAGTTGGATTGTTTTAGCATGGTGAAGAGTTTGTTCATTGAAATATGTTTGACTTTGAGTTGACTTGTTTTTGTTAATAAATTCTTGTATTTGAAGAAATTGTGTGAATTCATTCCATGTGTGTACAGAGTTTTGCTGTTCAATAATGTCAGAGCTTGGCTCACCCTTTTCGATTTTGTCCTAATACTACTGCCTTACTGGGCTGGTATTCACAGGACAACCCTAAACAGACTGAAATATTATTTGATAAAATATTAAAGTATTAATATTAAATATTAAATAATATATTCAGATTCATAGTCACAACACCCAAGAAGGTTGCAGGAAACTAAAACAAATGGTTGCAGTAAACACATTCTGCAGACTACTTAACACAATCTAACATGGCTCCAGTAGGTTTGCATCTAACTACGAACGTTTAATTTCTTACACGTGTATGATTATTTCAAATGTGAAAAGAAGGATGCTTTCAACAGTCATAAATCTGTGGAAAAAATAGTTTAGGCAATGTTGAATAAACACATTACATGAAACATGTCAGAACTATTTTGGTCAACTGGTATGTCGTCAGTTAAAGGATTCAGTATAAAAGAGCATCCCAGAGTGGCTGAGTCTGTCAGAAGAAAAGATGGAGAGAGGCTCATGCTTTCGAGTCTCCAGGCAGTGCTGTATTAAAAACTGTTATGATTCAGTTGGCACTGCTGCCTGAACCAGGGTTAAATCTCTGCCATGCAAAGAAAATAAGACATAAAAGCAAAATTTAGACAGAATCAAGATTCAGAGAAATAGGGGGGCCTCTAATGGTTAATCAGTTGAAAATCCTATACTTTATCAAGCACTTGGAAATAATGCAAGGCAAAGCTTCTTTACAACTTTTGGAAACATTTTCGTAATAAAAAGCAAACCCAAAGTGAGCCTGTTTCTCATCAAAGCTACAATATTGTTAGTTAGAAAGCTGATAAATACAGATCAGTGCAAAAGAAGACACAAATGAACCAAATCTTAGGACTTGCGAGATATAGGACCCCAGAATGCAGACTAGAAGGCAACATGTCGGTAAGTGCAAAAAAGATTTAATTAACAAAAATTCACTCTCAGTAAGAGGCAGGAACAAAATAACAAACGGGCAGGCAAGATAGGCAAGGCATGATCCGAACAAACAAGGCGTGATACGGAAATGACTCCGCAATGACTAACTGAACAGGTGTGTATTTATGGAGAGAAAACCAGGTGGAGCAAGAAGACAGATTGGCTTAGAGCAGGTGAGCCGAATAATGATAATTGAAAGACAGAACAGAATGTGGCTGGAGCAAGAACAGAGACTCATGAATACAAACAAAAACTAAAGCATGACCAGAACCAAAAACCAAACTTGACAAAACATGAACAAGACTAAAACATGACGAGAAAAATAATAAACAGAAGCATGATTCAAAAACTGTGAGAGAAATATAAGAAAAACCCAGAAACCAAAAACCAAACAACCCCAAATCATAACATCAAATAAGTTTGACTTGCAAAGATAAGACAGTCCTCTGCAGCACAGTGACTTCCTTCTCACAAAGGAAGAAGTCCTTGCACCAGCCTTTTATTTACAACTCACATTCCAACAAGCAAAAAGCAGGAATTGGTTTAGATAATTCTTACAGAGATTAAACATAAAAAGCAGTCATTCCTATATATGGTATGAGCTCTGAAGACCCAGAACCACGGTGGACCCCTGGCGTACGGTACAGAAACTGCTGGGACCCTGGCGAGCTATGCCCTGGAGATCTGCAGTGGAACTGTTGAGGCACAGCAGATTGAGGGAGTGCGTCCTCGCACCCCCCACAGACATCAACAGGGAGTGGAGGCGGCCCATCCTCGAGCCCTTCCCGGACAAGAACCAGAAGAGGAGGCAGCCAGTCCCCAAGCTCCCCTGGATCAGTAACCAGGAGTGGGGTTGACTCATCCTTGAACCCTTCCGGGACCAGAAGGAGGGGCGATTCGTCCACAAACCCCACTAGAACAGGCAGGAGAAGCGATTCGTCCTCGAACCCCTCTGGAACTGGAAGGAAGAGTGGAGGCAGCTCGTCCTCGAGTTCCCCCAGGACTGGAAAAGGAAGTGGATGAATGTCAATGGACAAACTGCGGTGTTTCAGCAGTTTCCAGTTCACGGCAGCCTTAAATTTGGTAGAGGAACTACCAGGGTTTTTCTTATTCTCCAGGCAAATCTCCCATTAATTGGAGAGGGAATGTTTGGGTCAGATGACTGAAAATTTGTTAGCACTCTGTGTTCCAACAGAATAAAAATTCTGACCAAGGTGCAACTCTCTAAAAAACATTTAATCAAATATTAGTTAAGATGTATGCATATATTAAAGCCTGTATGTATTATTTTTATCATGTGGGGAACAAAGAAAATACAGGATAAATAAAAACTTGTGCACCTAATTGTTGTTTTTGAAATGTGTTGAAGTTATTTGTTTTATAATCATTGCACCCTGAGAAAATAAAATTTCTGGTGCAGTCTTAAAGGGACAAACTTAGTGACACTTAGCCCTAAGGTGAGTGTATGTCAATGTCTGACTGAAACTGTTTGTACTTCTTGTTGGTGAGACATTGTAAAGGTGTTCAATCACAAATCTCAGTATGACAAAAATGACCAGAGACCAAAATGCAAACAAAAAATTAGTCTGGTTACATTATTATTATTTGGAAGAAAAACAATAAAACTACTAATAGTAACGACATTTAAAATTTAAAAAAAATATATTTAAGTGTTACTTTAATATAAGCTTTTTATTTTAATATGTTTGCGGTCTGTCTTCAGAAATATACTTAAGTACATTTGTGATAAGAATGTTGTGTCAATATATAAATAATCATCTATAGCTTCTGACAGGAAAAATGGCAGGATGATGAAATAGAACCAAAACAAATAGCTCAAACATAGTTTAATATTTAAAAATGGGAGGATGAAGGAGAAAATCTCTGAAATAGAAAGGAAGGGAGGTAAGAAGCAAAAGTATAAGAAGAGAGATCATAAATGGGATTTAAGTTAATCATGGGGATGCATTAATGAATGAAGCCATTTAGCAAAGGAAATTCAGAGCTAATGATGTTCAGGAATGTGAGCCTTTTTACTTACAATGATATACAGGCCTGTCACTGTGCAATGTGGTATGTAGTTGTAAAGTTCATATGACCTGAATATATTACCAGATGAATGTGTAATCATGCATGTGCATTTAATCAACCTAGTGTTTCAATGTTTTTATCTTATTTATTATTAACACTACCACCTTATATCTGTCCAATGAAAATAAATTATATCCATTTGTGTCCAAGCTAAAATAACTATACAGACAACAAGTAATACCCTTAATATAAACTAAAGGCAGGTCACAGGAAAGATATTCAGAGCCTTAAAGAAATTGTAATTGCCCACATTTTGTCACATTGCAACCACAAATTTAGTATTTTAATTGGATTTTATGTGATATAGCAACACAGAGTAGCATATTTATTTTATTTTAAAGTGTATTGTGCTTTTATATTCAGCCTCCTTAGTTAAAACTTTGTAGAACCATTATATTGCAGTTTCAGCCACAAGTCTTGTGGGCATGTTTCACCACAAGGATGTTGTGTGCAGGTGTTGTGCAGTATTACATTTCTGTCACAGAGTTTTGAGTGTCAGGCAAAAAACTACAGCTTTAGTCTCATCTGAGCTCTCAACAGAGCACCTTTTTTCAACATGTATGCTGTATCTCTCATGCCTTGTGGCAAATTTTCAACAGGATTAGGTTTTCTTTTAACAATGGCTTTCTTCTTTGCTGCTGTTCTTCCGTAAAATTTAGATTCCTGTAAGACTAAATTAGAAATGGGTACAATAGTTTTAATGTAGGGGAATCTGAGAATATGGGCTGAATACAAATGCAAACGGAACCTTTCAGATTTTCATTTTAAAATGTGTACTACTGTGCAGGACTAATGTGTTGGTCGATTACATAAAAACCCAACAAAATATATTAAAGTTGGTGGTTGTAATGTGAGAAAGTGTGAAAGAGATTAAGCAGTATAAAAACTTTCGCAACACACTGTATAAACTGATTACAAACCTTAATTGTTTTTAGAATTCCTTTGAGAAACTTAGAAATTACTGTAGGTGGTAAGAGTGTGAAAGATGATGTGTGTATTCTGTTTTCAGATTGTTAAAAAAACACATCCTGTGTATCAATTATGTATTTGCTGTCTTCCATGAAAAAGAAGGGAGGCTTTCTGGTGAGCAAACACTTCAAATGTAAAGCATGATCAATGTAAAACCCTGAGGGCTCCTTGGAGGTTCAAGCTTTGCTCTCACTGCTGTACATTTACGTATTATACAATGCCTAACGTTTATGTGAGCATAAAACACGGATCATTGTTCCTCACATTTACTCTGAAAGTGTTTCTAAAAAACACACTGATTTATGTTGTAAAAATGACATGCAGGTTCTGATAAAAATTGTGTAAAATTGTGTGCTTTGACTTTTACTGTCAGAAGAATGCATCAGAGTGTGCAAAAAGCAGTTACTGTTTAAAGTTTTTGTTTGTTACATATTGCTCCAAATTCACAGTTTTTAGCTCAGTACCATGCAAATGTTCTTGTACACCATGAACTTTTCCAAATTTTATCTCATTGCAACCATAATCTTGAACTTAACCCACTCAAGACTGTGGAAATGGTGGTGGACTTTCGGAGAACACCACCCCCAACACAACCCCCTCACCATCCTCAACAACACTGTATCGGTTCTTAGGAACCACCATCTCTGAGGACCTGAGATGGTCTTCACACACAAACACTGTTCGAAAGAAGGCCCAGCAGAGGTTGTACGTCCTGAGGCAACTCAAGAAGTTCAACCTTCCACAGGAGCTGCTGGTCATACACTGCCATCATTCAGTCTGTCCTGTCTTCATCCATCTCAGTGTGGTTTGGCTCATCCACAAAACAGGACAGGTCCAGACTGCAACGAATAATCAGGAATGCAGAGAGAATAATCAGGGCTGACCNGGGCTGACCTTCCCTCCATCCAGGACTTATACAGGTCTAGGGTCAGGAAAAGAGCTGCTAAAATCTCTGCAGACCCCACACACCCTGCACATAAACTGTTCAGAGCTTTACCTTTAGGCCGCCGCTAAATTTACTAAAACCCGCCGCCAGAGAGACAGTTTCTTCCCCCAGGCTGTTTCTCTGTTGAACATTCAATAGAGTACAAAATAACAGCATACAGATGTTGCAAATGCACCTTTTTATTTATATATGTATATTGTACATTGTATATATGTATATTCTGTAATGCAAAAACAAACCAAAGAGCAAAGTTTACCGGAGTCAAATTCCTTGTTTGTATGTACGAACTTGGCAATAAAGCTGATTCTGATTCTGATTCTGATTCTGATCAATACATTTCTGCTTAAGCCAGATGTAATAAAATTTCTATTTTACTTTAACACATTTCCATAACACAGTGTTAATGGCAAGGTCTGCAGATCTCAAAGGTAAACAGCTTCATTGCAGTTCCCCTTTTTGACACTTTAGCTGACTAAATTGAAATAGGTTAGACCTTTTGGGTTGGGTTACTTAAAGAAGCAGTAGCTAACACAAACAGGTAAAAACAGAAAATGAGAATCAGATATCAAGAGAAAGAGATGAGAAGTGCTTAATAAAGAGACTTTAGTTTTCTCAAGTAGAAGTATATAGCCTTTCTAAGTAACCTAATGTTAGGAGCCTGCTAATAAGAATAAGTATGAAACATAAAAGTAAATATGACTTTGATATTACTGATTATTTCATTGAATTGCATCAGCACCCTTTCCGTTTTCAATATTTGCTGGCATTTTGTGCAAAACAGCAAGATGAGAAAATACTCAAACAACATAATCACTGAAAGCAGTTTTAAAGAAATTGTATTCAAACCTATATTCCTTATATTTTTTAAATTAAATTATTAATTTAAAATATTAAATGAAACATCACTGACAGCCAGTGTGACAACAGGATCATTAATCTACATTACGTTTCACTGTCAGCATCCCATTTATAATGAAAAACGGATAAACTGATACAATATCTAACGGAGCTCTTTAGTAACCAGCCAGTTGCAGGGCAGAATACCAGCTTCCCCTCAGGGTTTATGCTTACAACATCAGCTGGGATTGTACAGGTTCCCAGGAAGCATGAAGGCAGCAATTTAAAAGAGCCTAAAAAACTGTTTCTGGGGCGCGGCTCATGGCACATGGGAAGAGTGTGCGACCCATGTATGGAGGCCTAAGTCCTGGATGCAGCTGTCGTAGGTTTGAGTCCCGGCCCGCATGTCGTATGTCTTCCCCCTCTCTCCACCCCATTTCCTGTCTGCCTGCTTTCAGAAAAAAAAACTATAGTGCTGCAAAAAAAAACAACCAAAAAACATTTCTGCATTTGAATTTAAAAGGCACAATTTTAGACTGAGATTATAGCAGATTGCATCCCTAAATGTTAAAATTATTCTCTGCGACACACTTTACATTTAAATCGTATTGTGTCAACTTAAATCAAGTATGTGAAAAAAAATGGCTGACACTTTGCTTTAGCATGGCCTTCTGAGACAACTTTAGAGTGTGAAGAGCCGGATGTGAATCTGTGGAGACACAACAAAAATGCAACATCTGAATAAAACCTTTTCTTCTCCTGTGTGAGGACACTTCACTGTGACAGAATCAGATTTTAGTAGACTGAATGCAGGCACACCAGAGGGACATTTGCACACTACCTATTGTGACCCATTGCACATGCACTCCCCCTCACTTCTGCTCTTATTTATGTGCAACAACTGCGCCTGGAAAACCTAAGCCCACAGGGTCCAGTCTATCTTGCGCTGTTCAATTGGAAGGTAAAATCTTTTAACGGCTTTTGTTCCAGCAAGTATACAGTGTGTTCTTGATTGTCTTGCAGAAATAAATCCTCACTTATTTGACAGCCTTACTGAAATTGCTATGACACCCTTATCATAACATTTTCCAGTCTCTTTTGCATTCTTTCTAAAAGTTATATTGGATGATTGATACTTTCATTTTATACACATTTAATATTCATAGGAAGGAACTTGCTGTTGGTGAGCTATTATGTCTTATGACATTACAATCTATACAAAACTCAGGAAAAGACAAAACCAATGTGCCCTGTGCTGGGCAAAAGTCTTCAGTCAACCTTTGTTTTTAATGACTTCTTTCCAAGGAGTCTGACTTTCTTACAATAGTTTAAAGTCATCTTGGTCAATAGGTCTTGGGGCGTTCTAAAGCACCTACAAAGCTTTTCTTTTGATTGTGACTTTTGTTACTGTTGATGTTTTTACTGATTTCTAGTCAGGAATAGATATTTGTCAGTTAAACCTCTTCATCTGGTGTTTAAATAATTCAGCAAATATCCTGTTTTAGTTTTGTTTCAGAAGTACAAACCTGGATCTGGAAGTGTAGTCACAGCTGAGCTGATCCCATTCTAGTCAACAAACAATGTTATTTCATTCTACTAGCCGTGCAAGCTGATGTTGTTTCTTTAAAAACTAAAGGAATATTCTCACAAACATAGATTGTGCAGTACTACTTTATGTGTCCCTCTGGTTTAATGTGATTCAAATTGTAAGTAAATAACTGCAAAAAAGTAGTAGAGTATTTTTCGTGCAACTTTTACACCTGTCACAAAATAAAAATTTAGTTCATTTTTCTTGACAGACAGAAAACTATTAAGCAGAGGCGCTGTTAGGATTCTGGATGCCTAGCCTAGGCCAGAAACAGTTGAGTTTTCAATGGCTGTGACTTAACTTATAAGTAATTTATTTAATAAAATAATATAGGATAAATTGCACCAGTTTTCTGCCTAGTCTGGGAATTTATTGACTGTGATTTTTTTGTGAATAAAACAGCAAAGGTTTAAAGCCCTTTCACATAGTTTAATATTTTTTCTTTGTAGCTGAAATGATGGAATAAGAGAACCTTTAGGGTTGATGGAAATAGCATTTTGCCAAATTGGACAATGACAGCATTTTGTATGAAGAAATATTTATCTGAATTTCTGCCCATCCTGTTTGAGGAACGTTGCTCTTTAACACAGAAAAACTCACCCTGGATCTGATAAATGTGATCCTTTTCTCTTCTCCATGAATCACCTTTTTAAATTTCTGGTGTTATCACAGAGTTCCATACCTGAACCTCTATGTTACTAATTTCTTACATTTGTAAAAAGGATACAGTTATGAAGTGCATAGTTAATTTTCTGAAATCTAAGTCAGATAATTAGATCCTAATTACATATTTTTTGTTTATTTTATTCATGCTGAGACCTCATCAAACATCTGTACACAACTGATCCTCTAAAGGTGGTTGTGGAAATTGTATTCCAATATCTAAGAGCTATACCGTTAGATAGATCAACTGATAGGAAAAGAAAATTGCTAAATCTAATTGTAAGAATTTTATATTAGTTTTTCAGAGTAACTTTGTGGGCTAAAGTTAAAGGAAGCTATTTATTACAAGAGTTAGTTCTATGTTTTTGGTTTTATTTTTTTGTTTTGGATTGGATAAGGTTTTAGTTGGTGATATTTAAAGGATTGTTTTTATATTTAATACCATATGAATCTTCTAAATGTTAAAAGGGTATGAAATCTTTCATCATTGAATATGTTCTCTAAATTATTTACCCCTTTATTGTTCCATGTTGAAAAGTTAAGTTCCCTTTTATTTTGAAGTATGTCTGGGTTCTTTCAAATGGGTGCTCATATACAGGGAACATTGAAGATCTATTCATTTTGAAATATTCCCAACAGGTGTCACCATACAAAATAAAATATATACATGATATACAATCGATTAAAGGGAAAAAATTTTATGTTGTGCTTTTCATAATAATATTATGTTTAGTTAATATGTTTAGTTCAACATTAATGTTTGGGATTTTTCTAAGATTAGTGAAAAGAATTGTTGAGTATTTGAACCTTAGATGTACTGCAGGATCCACCAACAAAAAAATCCATTCAAATTGATGTTTGTGTTATCTTGGTTGCCATGCCATCCACACAGGTGTTCCATCCCCCTGATTGAGGTAGTCAAGACTCCTCGTCCCCGAGGAGAGCCAGTGAATAATAAACTGTGGCAAACAAGTCAGACACACCAGGAACAATCGATACAACCGATGGTGAAACGCCGGCACAAAAAGAACATCTGGCACTGGAGGAATTAGCTCTCATTTTGAAAGATCCCCAATACATGATGGAAAATTTCTAGCCTGGGAAAAATAACAATAAGGTATGAATCTGAACTGAATCCTGCAACCTCATATTTTTTGAGCAAATTTCCAAACAATACACAGTATATAAACCCATTTAAACTAGATGACTAGTTCATCTAGAAAACACAAATCACATGTTGACTACTTTGACTCGGGTATTCATTTGTATATTTCCTTTAAGTTGAAAAATACTGAAGAGGCATTGTTCTGCGCAGTGGAGTGGTCCTCAGTCTGACAAGCTAAACATCCTAATTATTTAAAAAAGAAGTTGTTTTCTTAAGTTGTTTTCATCATTAATATAGTTATTTATTGGTAGACTTATAAAGCCTCTACGTTAAGAGACACTAAAAGTGAAGAACTGATACACTTGTTGTTTTTTTTCTTTACTTCCAATGGTAAATTAAATATCCCCCAGCCACTTGTGTGAGGTTGGGGGAGGCTAATAAACTTTTCATTATCCCTGTCAGAGAAATGTGGAACAATGGATCATCATTATTATAGGAGTGATGATAGTTGAGATAATTAACAGGGAAAGAGATGATCTACGACCACAATTAAAACCCCCAACTGGTTGGTCCCAAATCACGCAGCTTTAAATTACAGTCAGAATGTTTGTCCAAGTTTCAGACTTGAGTAAAGAACTTCATCACCACCCGAAGGACACATGCAATTATAGTCTCACAGAGAAAATGAGACACATCCCTCACTTTGCTGGGTGTAAGAGTGCTCAAAACCTGTTGAAATAATTCAGTGTGAAATGAAAGCGGATGCTTTCAGGTCAAGTGCAATTGATTACAAGTTAAGAGATTTCGATGCGGTCATTCAGATAAAGAAACACAAACAGTGCTGCAATTAAGCAGTGGCAATCAATTAACCATCTGAGCAAAAGAGTCAACCACAAGATTATTAAAACTGCCTTCAGATCTTGTGGAAAATGTCAATAGGTGTCAAAACATGCCTTAGCATCAAAGCTTGACATTTAGAAATACAGGTATCAATTTGGAAGGCTGCACAGTGGTGATTAGTGCTGTAGCCTCTCGGTGAGTTCCTGGTTTCAAATCCCAGCCTGAGTCTTTCTGTGTGGAGTTTGCCTGAGATGTTTGTCAAGTTTCAATCTCCTTTCTGTAAGCACCACTAAACAGAAAGTGTTTCACTCAAAGATTTCTAGTTATATAACGATGTTAGCTGATATTGGGAAACTCACAGCAATTATTATGCTGGCTCTGACATCTGCCTTTGACACAGTTAATAATGGTACTTTGAATAACAGGCTCCAGAAAGTAGCTGACATATCAAGACTCTAGAGCCAGTGCTTTCACTTCTATCAAAATGTTCACTTTTTCTGCAAACAGATCATGACTTATATTAAGAGCCTATCATGTGGGGAACATCATGGTTTAGTCCTGGGACCTATCCTCTTTCCAGTATAGATCATCGCCTAGGACTAAGAATTTGGCAATTGTGCTTATGTGGCTTATCCTTTCTGTGCTGATGATGACATCATCTTTGTCTTACCAGCATCAAATAGTGGTTTTGTGAAAAGCTGTCTCATCAGGTGAACTCAGATAAGACTAAAATCCTGATTATTGACTCTGACAGGCGGATATCTGTAACCAAGAAATACCATTGGGTACAGGGCTCCTTTGTTCAACCAAGTCTCAAAACCTTGGTGCAATCTTTGACTCTGCCATGTCCTTGAAATGTCATTCTTGAAAATTAATCAGAAACAAAGTTGCACTGTAGGTTTGAGCGTCTGAGTGTCTGTGCCAATAAGTAAAACTCTGCCAGCCGTGACTTAATACCTAAAATACAGTTAAAAAGTGCATCACTGGATCTGGGATAATCCGGAGACACAGCAATATAGAGTTGTGTGTCACCAGTATGAAAATGTATGCCTTTACCCAGCGGCAGCACATAAAGATTAAAAAGTGCAGAACCTAAAGTTGTGCTCTGTGGGACACCTCAGCTTAACTTGTAACATTCAGATGAACACTTTTCTGTATTTTCAATAAAATGTTCTTTTGCTGATATACAGTAGGAGCTTAACCCTCCAGCACATTTCCAGAAATTCAAATCTGTCTGAGCCTGTCTAGTAGGGTGGTGTCTAACAGCATCAAAAGCACAATTAATAGTTTGTAATACAAGCATTATTCCGAGTCAAATTATTTCTGAGGTCATGTAAAATCTTGAGTAGAGCAGTTTGGAGGATTAGGATTGAGCATCAAGGTTACTTCTCTTCATATGGGATGTGGCATGCAATCTTTAAAGTATTGGGGAAAATACAATCTGAAGAATAATATTGAGAACATAAATTTTAAAAGAGCTGAATACATTTAAAAAATAAAGTTTTGATAAAAAATAAAAAGAAGAACAAGCCACTCCAGTCAGTACACAATACTGCATAAATACTTTTAATAAAACCACATAAGAGTTAGCACTTTATCCCCTCTCTGTTACTTAGGCTACTGGTGTATTTTATAATCCATTTTACAATTTTAGTGCTTTGCCGCCATGCTCCAGCATACAGGTCCTTCTCAAAATATTAGCATATTGTGATAAAGTTCATTATTTTCCATAATGTCATGATGAAAATTTAACATTCATATATTTTAGATTCATTGCACACTAACTGAAATATTTCAG